>PVKM010017580.1:0-25835 GCA_004027735.1 Carollia perspicillata
CAACTTGTGGGAAGTTCCCTCCTGTCCTTCTCCAGGAATTGACAGGCTCTATGACAACACTTAGTAAAGCCTCTCCTCCTGACTACTGACAGCTAACTTACCTTCACAAAGAAATGGTGTCAGCAATGAGAATTTAAGATAGCACTGGTAATGACTCTGAGTTTAGCCTCATGAGTCATCAGATATTTGTGGATATTAAGGTTCAATATCCACAAACGGACATCAAGAACAAGATCAGTAAGTGAAGGAGTATATTCCATTCACTTAACATGGTCTTCAAATTTTTTTAAGTATTTGAGTTTCCTTTAAAAATATATTGATCACTTAAAAGATACCCACTTATAGTTGTCTCAAATTATTTTTGAAAGAGGGTAAGGTATGAACTATTAACAAATATTAAACATAAAGCTGAAACATTCTGACTTAACAAAGAAAGGATTCTTCATAAAACACTTTAATAGTAATAAGTGGACCAAAAGTAAGAAATGGAACCGAAACACGAAAGGAAAACTGTGCAGAGGACCGAGGCTGGTAACAAACAATGACTAGACCAAGGCCATTAGCAAGAGGAATAGGAGAATATTAGCAAGAACTCGAATAGACTCTTCTCTTTTCTAGGCTCCTCATTTCATCTACCTCTTACTTACATCTACAGTGGCACTTCATATGTACAAGATGGAATGTTCTAAAAGATTTTATAAAATACTATAAAAGTTCCTGTTAAGTAGTAAATATTCCTAAGAGACACACATTACTATGTGACTCTAGCTGTCCCTGTTACATTGTTTCAGTTACTTCTGACTATAAAACTCAGACTGCAGTTTTCACAGAAGGTAACGGAATTTTTCTCTGAGCCATCAGTATCTCAAATTTAGATATCAAGTTTCCCAGGGAAGTCAATGATTTTATGGATAGAGACCAATGGATTTATCAAAGATACATTATCACTCAGTGATGATTCCCTTATAACTAACATTAGGTATAATGCATAGTAATCAGAGCTCACTTTAACATTTATAACCCTGGAAATTAAGGATTTGAGTAACAAAAAACAGCTGCATATAAATACAAGTTTTACATTAATTAAATACATATTTTATTTAGTTTCAGTTCTAGGGTAACTATGAACCAGTCTCAGTAAGTACTTAAGTTTCCTTTAATTTGGGGCATCAAATTGCTCATCTTAAATAAGGTATATCTGTTGGGCTACCTACAGGTCCTGGATGTCAACAGTCTGAAACTGAGAGGTAATCGTGTACATTAGCAAGTCCACAGGGTCATCTGTCTATACAACCAGAAGCCTATCTTAGTAATCGATGCTGAGGAGAAGGTGAGGCAACAAAAATTCAGCCTAAGAAATATTCTTGCGATCTTGAAAATTGATTCATTGGGTACAGTCTAGCCTGGGGATCCTTCTAACCCCGTAATGCTAAGATGGCTCCCAAAGAAAAGATGATTTTCAAAACGTTATTACAAAGATGAAATTCTAATAGATGTTGAAGTCAAGGATTGCTAGTATTTATTGTTATACTTTGTTACTTTTTATAGACTAAAAAAATACCAATGTTTCCCCAAGTTAACTTGAATCTTCAAAAAGTATTACAGACTTACCGAAAATATTGGCATCTCGCTGCTAAAATTACCCGGTGGGCAGGAAAACGTTTCTTTTCCACAACAAATGTGACATCACCATATTCTTCCCCAATCAACAAGGCACCGATATGTTCAGACAGAATGTGCACATGATCAATTTCCCCCACTGCCGTGAAGGGGCGAAGAGGGTGGCTGTTACTCATCTTGTGGAACCGATAATAGCTGCTGGTCTAGTTTGAAGGAGAGATGACCGTTAGTGGTGGGAAACCGATAATAGCTGCTGATCTAGTTTGAAGGAGAGATGACCGTTAGTGGTGGGAAACCGATAATAGCTGCTGATCTAGTTTGAAGGAGAGATGACCGTTAGTGGTGGGAGGGGCGTGCACACAGAAAATCACATACACAGCTCAGTAAAATGTAGGACTACTTTAAAACACTCATATACGAGAAATTTCATTACTGGTATCTTTATTAACCCATTTACTCTGGGAAGCAATTCAGCCTGCTTCCATGAACTCTGCTACCTTCCCTGCCCCATCACACTGGGAAAGCAAACATACAGGCCAGGGCCCTCAAACACGAGCAGCACTTAGAGCGATCACAATCTGGAACGCTGCACCCAAATACAGGTCCCTTATTTCTCAGTACCTTGGGAAAATGAAAGTCGACTACCAGAAGAACTCCCCTTTTAGCACGGGTTTAATAAGGTAGGGTATAACTAACTATATCCGAGAGAAAAGGTATTTGGGCACAGATCTAGACCTAAATCGCAAAGAGAATAAACTAAATCATCACATTTCAAATACTTTCAGAGAAGAAATTTTGGTCAGAAACAATCTTAAATATTTTAGAAAAAAAAACTATAATCTTCTGTATTCACAAAAATATCTTGACATTTATTAATGAAAATTTATACCAAGCATCCTAATCCCCCTCGAAAAAATAACCCCAAATATTTTTCTCAAGACTGTAACTTCTAGTCCAAATGTTCGGCTCTACTGATCATATTACCTGTGTCTACCAGGACTTCATTACACTCAATCCCATTTACAGGCACTTCCTTGCTTTTGTTTGCAATGTCCTTCAACAAACATTAACTGAAAATCGAAAAGCTAAAAGTTAAAAACTTTACAAGTTAGAAAAGGAAGTTATATGCATCTAAACCTAACGATATTTGTATTCTTAAATCTCTAGTGTACTTGCATATGCTGCTTTTTCAGGTATAAGTAACCTATTAAGGGGATGAGAGCCCTCACTAGCATTCAGGTGCCCAGGGTGATGTGGCTTACAGCTCAGAGGTGAGCCAGCTACCCTCTATTGTGCCAGAGAGTAGGGGAATTGAGCCAGATATGCTCTCTCCACTAGCCCTCCACACCTTCTAGAACTCTCCACTTGGACCAGGAAGGATTAAAGGTTAAATCGCTCCTAATCTTTAAACTTTCACATCCAGATCCACCACTAGGAAAATGTAAGAAAGATGGTCTTTATCCCCATAGACTGCTGTGGGAGACCCTCCCGATCCAGGTTTGCCAGTTACCTGCTACTCCATGACCAGCCCCAACAGAAGGATCAATAGCAAGGACTGTGATGCAGAGGAACATGGAGGATGGCTTAGGCAAACAGACACCACCCCGGGGAAGTGAGCAAGCTCCTGGTCCCCCTATGTTAGGAGCATCAAAGTACCAGCAGCACACTACCCTCACTGCCAAGGCAAATACCTTGCCCTCAACTGCAACCTCCATTGGAAAGCCCTAAAAATGGAATCATCTCGTCACCTGTGTGTGAAGTGCATGAACAACAGCTTAAGAGGATCAACTTACAGAGTGTCAGCAAATCATGTGTAAATCAATCATTTAATGCATGATGCCACAGTCTAACACAGGAGTTGGCAAACTTTCTGCAAAGGGTCAGATAGTAAATATTTTGGGGTTTTGTAAGCTGTACAGTCTATGTTACAATATTATTCAACTAAAAGCAGCCACAAACAGGAATTAAATAAATGACCGTGGCTATGTCCCAAATGAAACTCTTTACAGGAAAAGGGTGGACTTAACCTTCAGGCCATAGTTTGCCAACCCCTGCTCTAACATATGACCAAGGTTTGACTATGACCCAGACAAGGGTCAAACTGTTTTGATTTTTTGTTTTGATTTCTGGCTAGGTTACCCAACCAATGTTCAAAACAACATAGTTATTTCCTATATCAACCATGAAATTCTGAAAGCAACTCATACCTGGTTTCAAAATCCCATTCCTCCTCAACATAAATTTTGCCATCACCATCCAATGTTTCAGTGACAGTGCATGACTCTGAATTAAATTGGTGCTTTCCTGGCTGAAAAAATGCAATGCACACAGAGGCATACCTCCATTTCAGACCATGGCAATAAAGTGAGTATAGCAACAAAATGAATTGTAATCTGTTTCCTGGTGGAGGCTCTTGCCTTCAATTTGTTAAAAATGCACCATCTGTGAAGTGCAATAAAGAGAAGTGTAATAAAATGAAGTATGCCTGTTCCCAGTGAATATATTCTCTGTTATAACACTCTCTTATGAGTAAGATTCAAATAATTAACTAAATGATTCTTTTTTTTAACAACTGATAGTCAATTTATTTAAAAGGTTGATTTAAGCAACTACAATGGAGACTTCAACCTCAACTCCTGGCTCAATAGTGATAGATGTAATCTTCTTAATAATCTCCGAAGGGCTGTGCGAGTTAATGAGGCTTCTGTGAATCCCCATTTAAAACAGCTCCCAAGTCTTAGAACCCTCCACCCAGGGAGTTTTTCTTGTAGTGATTCTCAGAGTGTCAGTAGGCATCTGAACTGGTCCTTTCACTGTGCGATCCTTTTCCTTTGCACCTCTGATCAAGTCAGCACACACCTTCTCCAAAGACTTTACACTGCAGCTAGTTAGAATAATTATAATTTGGTGAATCACCACCTCTGGTGCCATGGGTGTCTTTCCAGTATCTTTAAAAGCCATCACTGCTGCACGGCTTCCTGACCAACTTGTTCTTTGGCCAGAGTGAACAGAGGTGAATCAAAAGCAGGAGCGGGTGGCACTGCACTTAGCTGTAGCTGCAACCATGTCTTCCCCCAAAAGTGACTAAATGACTCTTGATATACAATAACTGGTTTTTGGTAAACTAGCTCAAAAGTAATGTATAATTCTTTAACTGATCTACAATAAACATTAATACTACATATGTAAATATCATTCTAGTAGGTTCTCTAGATCTGTAGTTCTTAGTAGTATAATTTCATTTACTAGATGTATATTTTAATAATGCTTTTCCAACTAGAGACATAAAGCTAATATTGCCAGGTATAAAAAATAGCCACTTAGTATGGAATAAACACAAATTTTATTGGCATATAGAAAAAAAAATTTTATTGTTCAAGTACAGTTGTTTCCATTTTCACCCCAACTTGGCCTCCCATCCCACCCATTCCCCCCTCCCACCTTGAACCCACCCCCTTTGGCTTTGTCCACGTGTCCTTTATACATGTTCCTTGATGGACCTTCCCCTGTTTTCCCCCATTATCCCTCTCCCCCCTCCTCTCTGGTTACTGTCAGCTTTTCTTTATTTCAGTGTTTCTGGTTATATTTTGCTTGCTTGTTTGTTTTGTTGATTAGGTTCTACTTATAGGTGAGATCATATGGTATTTGTCTTTCAATGCCTGGCTTATTTTCACTTAGCACAATGCTCTCCAGAAACAGTATGGAATTTCCTCAGAAAACTAAAGATGGAACTGCCTTTTGACCCAGCAATACCACTGCTGGGATTATATCCCAAGAACCCTGAAACACCAATTCAAAAGAACCTATGCACCCCAATGTTCATAGCAGCACAATTTACAATAGCCAAGTGCTGGAAGCAACCTAGGTGCCCATAAGTAAATGAGTGGATAAAAAAACTATGGTACATTTACACAATGGAATTCTATGCAGCAGAAAGAAAGAAGGAGCTCCTACCCTATGCAACAGAAAAGATTTTAATTGGACCAATGATTCTCAATGAGTTTGCCACATATTTGTATCACATGGTAGCTTAAAAAGGAAAAAGAAAAAAGATCCCTAAGCCCCACCTACCAGAGATTCTTATTTAATTGGTCTGGAATGTGTAATCACTATTCTGAAGTGATTCTAATGAGCCACCGATTTAGACTCTGCTGTAAGTTCCCAGCCCTTACTGAGATGCACAAATATACAAATAAATATTAGCCAAGAAAATTCATATAATTCCATTTTGAGTCTTATTGCAAAGAGGCAAACAGTGCTAACAAAGTTACCAATGCCACGGCTTGTATGTAGAAAACATTTTCACCCTATGCTGTAGCTTACCTACGAAGTCACAGTTTGGGTCCACTGCTTGCTTTTTAAAAAGCATGTTTTAGAAACCACATACCAATAAACTTAATTTTTTAAACAACCAATTTTAATTTGATAGCTAAAACTGAAAAAAATTAAGTTTATGGGGTAAAACTGGTTATTGATGTTTTTCTTCAGTTTTGAAACTTATTCTGCCACTAATGACATGTGATCTTCAACAAATTTTCTAACTTCCATGAGCTTGTTTCCCCATCTGTAATGGTTATATTAGGTTTTTCTTAAGTTATATTTTTTAACTTTGCCGCTTCCTTTTTTTTGTCATAAACAACAGACATTTATTTTTCATAGTTCTCGGTGCTGGGAAGTCTGAGATCAGGGTGCCCGACTGGTGGGATTCTGGCGAGAGCTCTCCTTCCAGCTGGCCGATGGTCAACTTCTTGCTGTGTCCTCAGATGATGGAGGAAAGGATCTTCTCTGTTGTGCCTCTTACTGCCACTTCCTTTAAATGTCACTGTGTTGGTCTGTCATATGAAATGAACTCCCATGACTTCAGTATATGGTTGTACTCACAAATGTTATTCATTACAGCAAGAGCACACAGAGCAAAATCAGCAAAGGTTTTGAAACAAGTGGGGCAAAGTCTGAGGAAAACCAGACACAAGGGACCTCTCCAACGGAGTTCCGCTGGATGTGCTTAATTCCCCCACAGAGCTATGACAGCCTGTGCTAGAGACTCAGTGCCCAGGGTGTTTAATGGGAGGCTGTTAGTGTAGGTAGCCTTTGACTGTCGTGTATCCAAATTCCAGACTCCATAAAGGAAAGCAGTGTTCAACATACACCACTCTGTTTGTACAGCTTAAATCAGACCCTCTCATCAATTAATGACAGGAACTCCTAAAATCCAAGTTTCTAGGTGCTAGACAAGGGACAATTTTGCAAGCAGGCTTTCTAAAAATAAAAGTTCAATCCTTCTCTGCTAACATATTTTGTATGGCTCCAGAAACAACCAGGGGAATCTAACAATGTTAGAAAAAGCAATGAAAACAAACAGTCTAAAAGCCTGTCTAGATACACTTATTTAATCTTAGATTTGGAGATGAGAAAGTATACTAAAAAAATAACCTACCCCACCTGCCCAAATATATTACTGACCCCTGACCTCCAAATATGCCATATCCAGTTTTATGGACAGTTTTCTTCAAAACTTTAAGGATCACATAATTCCAATGTTAACCTATTCCTGTGCACAAAGGAAAAAATAAAGTTTTATGCTGCTTCTTATGAAGGCAGTATAACCCTAACACAAAGATGTGACCACAGCCACACACTCAAAAACCAGTATAAATGAAAAAAAAAATGTAAAATATTGGAAGACAGGATTAAGCAGAAGGTTTCATGACAAAGTGGGTTAATTCCAAAAGGATGAAGAAGATTAGGGAAAATAATTGTCATTAAATTAAAAAGTCAAAGAAGAAAAAAGTCAGGTAAATAAAACAATAAAAGCTAAAATAGCACTTAATGCAATCATTAAGTTTATTTTAAAAAGTTGTAATTGAACAGAAATAAAAGGATTCCTCCTTTACTTGATACCTACTTACACAGCCTAACTGTAACAGATGTAAGCAACTAGTTAATAATAAAACACTAGAAACATTCCTAGACAGTTCAGAAATAAGGTAAGAATGTCTCATACAATTTTCAGGAACAAAATGCTAAGTGAAAGACATCAATCAGAACAGGCTAAGAGCTGTATGATTTCACTCATATGTGGGATATAAAACTGAAACTCAAGAGAGACAGACAAAAAAAGTATGGTGGTTACCTGATGGAAGGGGGTGGGGAAATGGCAGAGGGTAAAGAGGGCCTAATATACGGTGACAGATGATTTACGGTAACTATGGGTGGTGAGTGCACAATGCCATACGCAGATCATGTATCACAGTGATGTACAGTTGAAACCTATATGACCCTATTAACCAGTGTCACCCCAATAAATTTAATGAAAAAACACAATGCAATTAAGAAAACCAAGTTAAAGAGAAATTGGCGATGAAACAGAGACAAAATAATTGTTATTGCTGATAATCTGACTGCCCACATGAAATATCCATGAAAATCAACTAAAAAGATATGAGAGAAAATAAGGAAGGTTCACTAATGTGACCACATAAAATTATTACATAAAAATATATAAAATCCTTCCATGTCAAAACAATCGTCTAGAAAGTGAGGAAAAAAGCTGCAATTTATAATTGGAAAACACATGCAATCCACAGAAATAAACTCATAGAATGTGTATAGGAAAT
Source organism: Carollia perspicillata (assembly GCA_004027735.1). Taxonomy (NCBI): domain Eukaryota; kingdom Metazoa; phylum Chordata; class Mammalia; order Chiroptera; family Phyllostomidae; genus Carollia; species Carollia perspicillata. The sequence goes on from PVKM010017580.1 coordinate 8,238, forward strand.
TATAAAACTCTATTGAAGAACTTAAGAAAAAAATGGACATACACTGTTTGAAGATAGAAAGATACAATGTTGTAAAGAAACCAAATATCTCTAAAACACTATATGCAATATTTTATAGTACCTTATATTGTGAACAAAAACAATAGTAACAGAAAGCAAAATTCAACCAAACATTCTTGGTAGGAACACACTATTAAAAACTAGTAATTTGCCCTGGCTGTTGTAGCTCAGTGGATTGAGTGTGGCCAGCAATCCAGAGGATCACCAGTTGATTTCCGGTCAGGGCACGTGCCTGGGTTGCAGGCCAGGCCCCCAGCAAGGGATGCACAAGAGGCAACTGCACATTGATGTTTCTCTCCCTCTCTTTCTCCCTCCCTTCCCATCTCTCTAAACATAAATAAAAAAATATATTTAAAAAAATAAAATAAAAGCCAATGATTTGATAAATGGGTACACATATTAGAAAACTGAGAATGAGAAGTGAGAATTTTATATTTACAAGAGGATTTTTTAAGCTGGCAGAGTTCTAATTAATACAGGAATTAAAAGTAATCCTTATCAGAATCACAAAAGAGGTTTTAAAGTAATTAGGGATAAAGGAGTTCATATGGAAGAAAAAATATGTGATTTGGTGTATACTCTGAAAAAAAAAGTGATAAAAGGGGCCAGCTTACTAGATGAGAAGGTAAATCATAGATTAGAACAATTAAAACAATGTTATGTTACAGATGCACATCACTGGAACACACTAGTCCAGAAAGATAGCCAGGAACACATAGGAAGTTAGTATATATATAAATGTGGCATTTCGATTCAGTGAGAGAAAATGCAAATTTTTTCCAGTAACAGATATGGCTAGCCACTTTGAAAAAAGCTGGACATTCAGACAACAGCACACAATTAAATACATAAGGATGTCAACTTCAGCACTTTCTATAAGAGTAAAAAACTGGAAAAACATTTAAATGCCCATTTAAAGGGAACTGGGTAAACGAATATGGTAAGTCTATACAATGGAATATTACACAATGATTTTTAAAAGAATGAAGTTAGATACTACTGGCATAAAAAATCATAAATATATGTAATTGTATACAAAAAGGCAAGCTATAAAATAGTATTATAATAAAATCCTATTTCTTAATAAATAAAAAGAAAACATAGAATTGTTAACATGGGTTAACCCAATGGATCAGGGATGTGAAAAAAAATTTACATAATGCAATACATATTTCTGCAATGTTTAAAATTTTATAACAAGCATATTTTTGTAATAAAACTATATACAAATATTTCAGTAACTTTGGCCACTAAAATTACAAAATAAATTAGTTTGTGTATGAGACAGCAAGGGATTTAATTTGCCACAACCAGCAGTATCTGATTTAGTGACTAAGGATAATAAGCAGAGGGACTATATATTATCTCCACAGATAAAAAATTAATTAACAACTTGAAGGCCAAGACAAAAAAGTTCATTACATTAAGACAGGCAAAAAGTAATAAATATCAGACACCTGAGTAGCATGACCTACTAGGACACTCCATCTGATACAACCCAACTAAAGATCTTCACCTTGGGGGTTTTCAGTATGCCTTTTTTCTAAACTTAAGGCAGATTTTTCTCAGATGCACAGAAAATGCTCTGAGATTTGCTCCTATTGACAGTCCCAGAGACCAAAACTTGCTGACATTCACAGGATAGGGCAAGGGTAATCTATTTACTTAAACCATTCCTTCAAGGAGGGAGGAAGGAAAAGAGTAGGAAGGCAGGGGAAACAGGGACTTACTCTCAGGGCAGGGATCCCTCATCCCAGAAATGGTGCCATTCAGCATATCACACACAATTATTAGTTGAAGCTTCTGGGGCTTTGTATTTACTAGGAATGGTGGTATAGGACCTACACTACTTTTTGTGGTTGGCCAACTTAACATGAATTCAGATACATCAAAAAAAAATTGAAGACTAAAACAGCTATATGAAAACCCTCAGGGTTAGTGACTGTTTATTATGCAATAAGAAACCCACATGCTTTTGTCCCAACCAAAAATAATATACAACGTCCATCAGTAAAGTGATACCAACATATGTAGTTCATAATGTTGTAACGCTATAATTGCCTCTTAAGGAGAATGAAAAAACCAAGTTGACCTAAATATCAATTTTTTATTTAACGCTCACTTCCAGTGGAACTGTTTATAAACTTTTCTTTAACAAGGGTTTACTACATTTTTTAGAATCAAAGTTTACTGTCTAGAGTTTAATCAGCAAATAGACAAAGAACAAAGTTCTACCAGGTAGTGATGCCAATGAATCCTTGAATGCTGTATAAATCTTCCCTGGAAAGCCCTCTCCATCCCGCAAATTTCCTGACTGAAAGGCCGTTATGGGATAAAAGACCTTCTGCTCTTTGATTGCAAAATATAAATGATCTTTCTCTTGAGGAAAGAGATGGCATATACAAGCATATGGTTCAGCAATTTCTTTTTGCTCTTGGTACCCATGTGGTGTGAAATTTTAAGTAGTATTTTTTAAAGTTTAAATTAATATCACTTGGGGAGATAAATGATGTCCTGCCTGCATTCTAAACACACTGGAAAAAAAATCACATTCTACTTTCTCATGGGAAGGATACCTCACTTCTTTTGATATATAATCTACCCATGTCATCCGAAAGTTTGAATAAACAGGTGTAGAATGACCATACTGGTAAGTGTAACCTTGGTTCTGCTACCCTGCAAATCCAATCTAAACTCTGCAGAAGAGTAATAACACCCAGGCAGTGTAGTGCTACAGTGAAAAACATGACTGGACTCCACAGGCATTTTCTATTTAGGATCCCTGAAACGTTTTTCTCTGGGAAAGAGTAAATGATTTCCAACATCCAATCGGCTCCAAATACTTGTCAATCTATGATTTAAAAGATATGCCTAGCTCAGAACACTAATGAATTATATCATAACAAAAATATTTGACAAGATTATTTTACTGAGATTGTATCTAACTCCATTTAGGAATTACCACATTGATTCTCCAATTCTCTGCCAAGGGACAAACTAGTTTCTGTATCTGTATATAATCCATTTGATAAAAGATTTATTGAGCTCCTTCTACAACACAGGCCCAGTGCCACATGACAGAAACACAAAGATTAATAAAAGATAAAGTCTCTACCTTTGAAGAACTCACTGTCTACTAAGGAAGGTAAGACAAGATGACAAATAATGTGAATTCTACAACTAGCAGACCATGGTTTTATGATTTTTCAAAAGTCAAATATAGTTATCTTCCATAAATACCATGCCAAAATAACTATGGCTATGCCGGATTATTAAATGAATAGGAGCTCAAGAAATTATCTGTTATACTCTTGTATCAGAATAAGAGTAAATATTCAAATAACTGCCTATGTAAATAACTTACTCTCCAAAATGAGGTGCTCACATTCCAGGGAGAGTGCAATACAAACCATAGGAATTTGTAAGGAAAACCTTAACCCTTCTACTGATATGTATTTTTAACCCAGAAAAAGGAGGAAAAAATAAGCTTTAGTAATATTATTTAGTAATATGTGGATGGACATTGCTTCTCTCTCTTGATCTGCATGTCAAAAACTTGTCTCATAAGGACAAATAGGTGTCTTGAGAGAAGAGCGGGAATTCCACAGAATTGGCAGTGCTGAAGGCAGTGTCTTCATTTGCTTAAGGGAAGTATCGGGTTTACCGGTGAGCTTGCTTATGAGAATTTTCCAAATGTAATCTCATTTTAATTAAATTACTACTCACAAAAATGACAAGTAGATTAAAAAAGGTTCTTGCAAGGAAACCACTGATTGAAGATAATGTATGCCAACATAAGCAAACAAGAAAATGACTGTTATGACAACACTACTAGTAATTAGATTTTAAAGGTGACCCTGTCATAAGTCCCAGAGATCTACTATAGACAACATCATTGTATTATGTATAATCATCAAAACTGCAAAGAGACTACAGCTTTAATTGAACCACTAATAAGCAATGATAATTATGTAACATGGTAGGAGTACTAATTATCACTACAATGGCAACCTATTATAATATATTAATGTATCAAATTAACATGTTATACATCTTTAATATTTACACAATGCTACATGTCAAATATATTTCAATTAAAAAGTAAATATCCCAAATTTGAAATCATCAAGATCATTTGAAACATACACGATTATTAGCAGTGAACATTCATACAAAAGGCACTAAAACATATGCAACATATAAATGTTGGTTGAAAGTTTTAACCCAAAAATAAGCTCAAAAGAAGTTACAATCTAGTAGAAACTAAACCATTTTGCAGTAGGGACACAAAAGTACTTCTCACCTAGTAATAAGGGTAAATATTTATTGAGAATTTACTATAGGGCAGGCAGAGTCCTAAGCATTTCACACACAACATCTTATCTAATATTCAAAAAACTGGATTAGATAGGCACTGTTTTTAATCCTAATTTACAGATAGAAAATTGAAACACAAACAAGATCAGGCAATTGTCCATGGCCACAGACAATAAATAGTAGATTCAAACTAAGGTCTGTCAAGGTCCTGAACTTACAAGAGTTATATTGTAGCAACATGGAAGAAATCAGAAATGTTTCTGACTCAGACTCTTAGACCTACCAATTGGCTGCTTAGCCCAGAAGTTCTCAAACTTCTTTTAACACACCCTATTCAAACCAGGGAAAATATGTCATGGGTAACATGAATAAAGTGTCATTTCTCAAGCCAATGTTTGGAGAGTACATATACATCTGCTTTTCTAATATGGGGATAAAAAGTCATTTTAACTACAATTTAAACTCTAGTAAATGAAAAGTGCAGACCAAGAATACTGTTAATATAAATATGCATCAATATACATTAGAGAGTTAACTGAACAGCCTACAACAAATTAAACTGACAATGATAAGGCTAAACAGTCATTTTTTTTTAAAAAAAACAGGCCTTCTGGCGAAGATGGAGGTGTAGGTATATACATTTCGCCTCCTCACACAACCAAAAGAAGGAAAACAACAAATTTAAAAACAAAAAACAACTAGAACTGCCAGAAAATTAAACCGTATGGAAGTCTGATAACCAAGGAGTTAAAGAAGAAACATTCGTTCAGACTGGTAGGAGGAGAGAAGAGGATGTGCAGCAAGGAGGCAGCTGGAAAACTGAGGGGGCGAGGTGGCAGCTGGCAGACCAGCATGGGCGGGGCAGCAGCTGCCAGACTGGGCAGTCCCACATTTGCATGCAGAGGAACAACTGGGGAGCAAGACAGACAGTGCAATCCAGGGATCCAGCATGGGAAAAGAAAGTTTCAAAACCTCTGGATATAAAAACCTGTGAGGGCTGTGGGAGCAGGAGGAACGCCCAATCTCACAGGAGAGGTGGTTGGAGAGACCACAGGGTCCTAGAATATACACAAACCCGCCGACTTGGATCAGTACCAGAAGGGTGCAATTTGCTTGTGGGTAGCAGGGGGAGTAGTACAGAAAGCTGGCTGAGAGCCAACAGCATTGTTGGCTCTCTGATCCCCTCCCCCATACACAGCCCCACAATGCAGCAACCTGGATTGTCTCGCCCTGGTGAATACTTAAGGCTCTGCCCCTTACAACATAACAGGTGCACTGAGACAAAGAAATATGACCCAACTGAAAGAACAGATCAAAACTCCAGAAAAATGAACTAAGTAACAAAGAGATAGCCAACCTATCAGATGCACAGTTCAAAACACTAGTAATCAGGATACTCACAGAAATGGTTGAGTATGGTTGCAAAAGAGAGGAAAAGTGAAGGCTATACAAAGTGAAATGAAGAGAAATGTATAGGGAACCAACAGTGAAGGGAAGGACACCAGAACTCAAATCAACGATTTGGAGCAAAAGGAAGAAGTAAACATTCAACCAGAAAAGAATGAAGAAACAAAAATTTTAAAAACTGAATAGAGGCTTAGGAACTTCCAGAACAACTTTAAATATTCCAACATCCGATGCATAGGCATGCGAGAAGGAGAAGAGGAAGAGCAATAAACTGAAAACTTATTTGAAAAAATAATGGAGACCTTCCCCAATCTGACAAAGGAAATACACTTCCAGGAAGTCCAGGAAACTCAGAGAATCCCAAAGAAGTTGGACTCAAGGAAGCACACACCAAAGGCACATCATAATGACCTTACCCAAGATTAAAAATAAGGAGAGATCTTAAAAGCAGCAAGACAAAAGGAGAAGGTTACCTACAATGGAATTCCCATAAACTATCAGCTGATTTCTCCAAAGAAACCTTGCAGGCAAGAAGGGGCTGGAAAGAAGTATTCAAAGTCAGGGACCCACATCCAAGATTACTCTGTCCAGCAAAACTATCATTTAGAATGGAAGGGCTGATAAAGTGCTTCCCAGATAAAGTCAAGTTAAAGGAGTTCATCATCAGCAAGCCCTTATTATATGAAATGTGAAAGGGACTTAATCTAAGAAAAAGAAGATGACCAAAAATAGGAACATTAAAATGACAACAAACTCACAACTATCAACAACTGAACTTAAAAACAAAAGTAAACACAAATTAAGCAAACAACTAGAACAGGAAAAGAATCACAGAAATGGAGATCACGTGGAAGGTTATCAGCATGGAGGTGGAGGGGGAGAAAGGGAGAAAAGGTACAGGGAGTAAGAAGCATAAATGATTGGTACAAAATAGACAGGGGGGAGTTAAGAATAGTGTAGGAAATGGAGAAGACAAATAACATATGTACGACCCATGGACATGAACTAAGGTTGGGGAATGCTGGTTGGTTGGGGTGTGCAGGACAGAGGGGAACAAAGGGGAAGAAAAAAATGGAACAACTGTAGTAGCATAAGCAATAAAATATACTTTGAAAAATAAATAATTTTTTAATTTAAAAAACTGAAAAGCACAGCCAACTCAGTAAACACTGATGATATGTATCTTACCAAAAACGTAAAATAATTCTACCTTATGCACATTCACACGTGGAACTAGAGCTTTGCAATGTTGCTACAGACTGCATAGTAGCCAAACTTCTCATTAGAACATTAAATCAAAATCCTTTATAAACTCTAGTATTATCCTGATGTGAATTTATGAATGCTACATTTTGCACAACATTAATGCTTTACTTGATTGGTTATTAGTAAGCTGCTAAATGATATATAAAGAATATGAGATCACCCGACATTTGCCAATATTTTTTTAATCAGGGCCCACCAGTGGCCTTAGGCCATCTTTTGAAATGTGTTCTCCTAGACTAGGCAATGCCTGTGGCTCAGTTTGGCAATAATATCTAATTCTGTGGTAGCTGGGAGAAGCTACTCTATATTCAACCACAAAATATCAAACATTCCAAAGCAAAACAGCCCAGTATATAATTTGCATTATTATTTTAATTTTCTGTTAAATTCAAGCCTTCCTCAGTTTCTCTGAATCCAATTTCTAATTAAAACAATTTTCCCAAAATAACTGCAAATCTTAAGATGGGATGACTTTTGGAAATAATGAGTCACAGACTGCAAACTCTAAGAAGTGGCTATCACTTAAAAGATCTCAGAGTTTATAACTATCCTTTTTCAGGCTCTCAGCCTTTTTGGGTCCCAAGCCATTGAAAACTGCATGAACTGTATACTGAAAACAGAAAAAATGTACCTAGAGCCATAAAACAATGAAAAAGTCATGATAAGAACAGAGGTTCTTCGTTGTAATGATAGTAGAAAATACAGGACAAGCCATTTCTGTTTAATTTCTTCAGTGGCAACTTATGGATCTGCAATAGTCTTGCCTAGATTTAAATTATATTATATTTTCCTAATTAATAAAGGTTGTTATAACATGAACTCCCATTAAAGCAGTGGAATCATCAATTGCAACAATTTAATTTCTATGTAGCAAAGCTACTGTGAATATTGTCTCTGTAAGGAAATTGGCTTTTCATTTGTAGGTGTTATAAAAATGTTCTACTATGCATACATTTATGCAGTTTGTTAAACTCCTATATCTTGGCTATTTCTGCAAGATAGTGAAATTTTTTTAAAAAAGAGCAATTCTGAAAAATTAGTCCACCTAAAATCTTGATTTATATTTGTTGCCAGTCTAGAACATAATCTAAAGGAAATGTTCACAAATTATACTAGTCTTCCTTTTGTTCCTTTTTTCTCCTTTATAATTTCTTTCCTTTAGTTTTATGAACATTGTCTTTTTTAAAAGATTTTATTTCTTTTATTTTTTAGAAAGAGCAAGTGAGGGAGAAAGGAAGGGAGAGAAACATCAATGTAAGAAACATTGATCGGTTGCCTCTTGAACACTCCCCAACCAGTGACCAAACCCACAACACAGGCATGTGCCTAGACCAGGAGTCAAGCCAGCAACTTTTCACTTTGTGGGATGACACCTTGACCAACTGAGCCCCACCTGACATGGGGAGCATTGTGTTTATTCCTCCAACATACTATTCTCTACTCCAATGGGAAAAATAATTATCCTCATGTAGTCTAGGAGTTACCGTCCAAAACCACTGATCCAAATCTATAGGTAAAGCCAAGACTACAGCCAAATCAAAAGTGTGTACTTTAGAATAAGCAAATGAAAGGAAACAGTGGCCTTAAATGACACACTAAACCAGCAGGATTTAACTGATATCTCCAAAGCATTTAACCCCAAAGCTGTAGAATATACATTTTTGTTAAGTGCACATGGAATTTTTTTAGAACAAAATATAAGTCTCAACAAATTTAAGGAGATTGGAGTCTTATCAAGCATCTTCTTTGATCATAATGCCACGAAACTAGAAATCAATCACACGAAAAAAAAACTGAAAAAAGCATACAAAGACATGGAAGCTAAATAACATGTTACTACATAATGAGTGGGTTAACAATAAGATCAAGGAAGGGATCAAAAGACATCTTGAAACAAATAAAAATGAAAGCATGATGACCCAAAACCTATGGGAAACAGTGAATGCAGACCTAAGGGTGAAATTCATACAATTATAGGCCTACTGCAAGAAACAAGAAAAATCTCAAATAGACAATTTAACTTTATATTTAAAGGAACTAGAAAAAAAGGACTAAGATGAGTAGAAGAAAGAAAATAATAAAGATTAGAGCAGAAATAAAAGAAATACAGTCTACAAAAAATACAAAAGACCAATGAAACCAAGAGCTGGTTCTCTGAAAAGATAAAGCAAGATTCACAAACCTTTAACCAGACTACCAAGAAAAAAAGAGAGAGGACACAAATAAGTAAAATCAGGAATAAAAGAGAAGAAGTAACAACTGACAACACAGAAATACCAAGGATTATAAGAAAATATTATGAACATCTGCCAGAAATGGATAAATTCTTAGAAACATACAATCTTCCAAAATTGAAACAGAAAACTTGAATAGACTTATTAAAATTAATGAAACTGAAGCAATAATAAAAAAAACTCCTACCAACTGAAAGTCCTGGACAGAATGGCTTCACAGGTGAATTTTACTGAACATTTCAAGAACTAACACCTAGTCTCAAACTATTCAAAAAAATTCAAGAAGAGAGAAGACTCCCATGCTCATTTTATGAGGCCATCATAATCCTAATCCCAAAAGCAGGTACAGACACTACAAAGAAAGAAAATTATAGGCCAATATCCCTAATGAACAGAGATGCTAAAATTCTCAAAAAATATTAGCAAACTGGATCCAGCAATATATTAAAAAGATCATATACCATGATCAAGTGAGGTTTTTTCCAGAGATACAAAGTTGTTACCATATCTGCAAATCAATAAACGTGATATACCACATAAAAAAATGAAGGGTAAAAATTACATGATCATATCAACAGATTCAGAAAAAGCATTTGATAAAATCCAGCACCCTTTATGATTAAAACTCTCAGCAAAGTGGGATAGATGGAACATAACTTCAACATAACAAAAGCCATATATGATAAACCCACAGCCAACATCACACTCAATGGGAAGACACCAAAAGCATTTCCCTTAAGATCAAGAACAACACAAGGATGTCAGCTTTCACCACTCTTATTCAAAATAGTACTGGAAGCCCTAGCCACAGCAATCAGACAAGAAGAAGAAATAAAAGACATTCAAATTGGAAAGGAAGAAGTAAAGCTGTCATTACCTGCAGATGAAATGATACTGTATATAGAGAACCCTACATATCCCACCAAAAAACTACTACAACTCTGTAAAGTAGCACCATACAAAATAAATATCCAGAAATCCGTTGCATTTCTATACACCAATAATGCTATCAGAAAGGGAAATTAAGAAAATGCAATTACAATTGCATCAAAAAATAAACAATAAAATACAATACCAGGGAATAAATTTAGCCAAGGATGTAAAAGATCTGTACCCAAAAAACTGTAAGACACTGAAGAAAGAAACTGAAGAAGATACAAATAAGTGAAAGCATACAAGTACTGTCCAGAAAAAGTCCAGCCATTGTTAATATAACAAGAACAGTTTGTGTGACATTGATGTAACCTGGCAACCAAGGAGAGTGGACTGGAACGCACATCAAGAACAATGACAACTTCATTGTACTAGTCAGTAGGGATGGTAGATGCCACTGAGTGAGCATGTGTAATGTGTGGCCATCACATTCAAAATGACTGAGTGAGTAAAGCTATGAATCTGCATCAAATGTTGCATTAAGCTTGAACATTACTCTACAGAAACTGTTCAGATAATTCAGGAGGCTTTCTTGAATGATGCAATGAGTACACTGTAAATAAAAGTGTGGCACAAACGCTTCAAAGATGGTCAAGAATTTGTTGAAAGTGATCCCTACCTTTTCAAAGGTGATTTTAGTTTTGGGAAAAGCCAGCATTTGCAGGGCACCAAATCTGGGCAGTGGGGAGGCTAAGTCACCTGGGTGATTTGATGTTTCACAAAAAAACTCTACAAGAGACATCATGCATGAGCATTGTCCTGATGAAGTTGCCAATCACCAGTTGCCCCTAGCTGTGGCCTTCTGAATCATGTGAATAGTTTCTGTGGAGGAATTTTAAAGTTTAACACAAAATTTGATGCAGATTAGTTGTTCCACTTGCTTAGTCATTTTGAATATGATGGCCACACATTACACATGCTCACTCAACAGTGTCCATCACCCCCACTGACTAGTACAGTGAAGTTGTCATTGTTCATGCAGCAATCAGCCAATCCCCTTCACTGCCAGGTTACATAGATGTTGTGCAAACCATTCTCATTATACTAACAATGGTTGGACTTTCTCTGGACTGACCTCATATATGCACCCCTATGTTCATTGTAGCACTATTTATGATAACCAAGATTTGGAAGCAGCCCAAGTGTCCATCAGTAGATGAGTAGGTAAAAAAGCTGCAGTACAGCCCTGGCTGGGCGGCTCAGTTGGTTGGAGCATCATTCCATACACCAGAAGGTTGCAGGTTCTATTCCTCGTTGAGGTGCATATGAGAGGCAACTGATCAGTGTTTCTGTCTCACATCAATGTTCCTCTCCCCTCCACTTCTTCTCTCTCTAAAAATAATATACATATCCTTGACTGAGGATTTAAAAAAAGCTGTGGTATATTTACACAGTGGAATACTACCCAGCCATTAAAAAGAAGGAAATCTTATCTTTTTGCAATGGTATGGGATGGACCTGGAGAACATTATGCTAAGTGAAATAAGCCAATGAGAGAAAGACAAATACCATATGATTTCATTCACATTTGAAATCTATGAACAAAAATAAACAAACAAAATATATATAGGCTCATAGATACAGAGAACAGAGGGGAGGGGTTGGAGGCTAGGCAAAAAAGGTGAAGAGATTAAGCAAAAAAAAAAGAAGAAAAACCCTCACAGACACAGACAACAGTATGGTGTGTACTAAGGAGAAGGAGGTGGGGGCAGGTAGAAGAGGGTAAAGGGGGATAAATGGTAACAGAAGTAGAATTCACTCTGGGTGGTGAATACACAGTACAATATACAGATGATGTATTATAGTGTTGTACACTTGAAACCTATATAACTTTATTAACCAATGTCGCCCTAGTAAATTCAATTTTTAAAAAGAACCAGCAATAGAATTATCATATAAAAAAGAATAAGCTAATGAACAGTGCATGTCAAATAACTTACACTTTAGAAACAGAAAAACTTAGGCCCATGTGTCTTAAGATTAAGAAAATGGACTTTTCTTGTAAAACTGGTACCCTTTAATATTCCAAACTTATTCTTACCCCAAATATTCTACAAACCCCCATGAATAAGCAAATATTTGACCTGCCTTTCACCCTCTTCTGGTACACATATAAACTTTACTGACACTGTAGGAAAATAAAATCCATTAAGAAAAGAGAATAATGTATGGGTTTTTTCTTCCGTTTTAAAAACTCTAAAGGGTAGTGGAAGGGTCTTCCATATTCTGTGCACTCGAACCCCTAAGATGCCACTGAATAATTGATGAACTCATGATTAGACTGCTATTCTTAGTTTTGAACAACATTCATAGACTACATTTAATTCACATCTACCACTGAATTCTATCTCTTTTGTCATGATCAAAATGTGCATCAAAGCTGACCTCAGTTCCTTAGAATTGCATCAGTTGATTCTTTACCTACAGTCATGATCTTGAAATGTGACCAGTTCAGCTGCAGCATCAACTTGGGATGTCACTGACACAAATTCTCATAGCACATCAAGAAAAGATGCTAGGACCATGCCTTTATAAGAGAAGCAAGCCTACAATGCATGCACCTGAGGAATGAATATACCAACACAGGAAGAGGAACTCTGTTCATACTTTATAAACAGAATACATCCTCATTTCTAAGAGAAAAAATAAATTATGATTAAAAAATGTTAATGCTATTAAAGTTGGATATCACTTAATTGAAATACCATCACATTTGACCAATATATAATCATCACGCATTCCAGAAATGCTATAATAAACAAATGTCTGCCACCTATTTCCTTTTCCAAGTTTAAAAACGAAGAAGCATATGTTTTATTTGGTCAACAGGGTAGGGTCAACTGCTGATGAGGAAACAAAATTCATAAAATACTTCCTTTGCTTTGCTACACCCATGGGTAAATCTGAAGTAACCCATATACCCTGTGGATAAGGTGGGTTTTAAATAATGGAAGAAGGTAGCTTTTTAAGGATATTGAATGAAAGATGTTCCACACAGACAAGAGAGCAAAGGCAGAGTCTCACGGTACTGTTGGAAAATGTGAGGCTGAAAAGGAAGCTTGTTTTGAGTAACAACAGAGAAGAGGAGACAATAATAAACAGTTTGGTAGAGCTTGCAATATAAAATGTGTCTGAAATAATATGTGTTCCCTATTGAAGACTGGGAAGTACTCATAGTTCTTCTGGGTAAGATCTAGGCAAATCATTTCAAGTCCCTGAAACTCAGCTTCTACCTTGGAAAAGGGATGGGATGGGAGAGGTTAAGCTACATTCTGTGGTCCCTTCAAGTTAAAAACTCATAACTAAGTCATATATGTAGGAAACAACGAACTCGAATACTGCTGGCAGTATAAACTGGTTCAGCCTTTTGAAGGTAAGTTTGGCAGAAGCCGTCAAATTTGCAAATATACATTTCCTACAACCCAGCAATTGTGCTTCTAGAAATATATAAGGTTATTAATTCAACATTGCTTGTAATAGGAAAAGGCTGTGGGGGACTAAATGTCCATCAATATGGCAAGTGTAAAATAAATTATAATGCACCTACACAGCGCAGCCATTAATAAGAATGGGACAGATCTGAAAAGTCTGACCTGAACGCTAAAACACGTGAGTGAAAAGAGCAGGCCTCTGTGCAACGCGGTCCCCTCATGTAAATGTATGTGAATGGCTGTGCATATTTAAGAAGGGACTTAAATATCTATCAAACTAGTTAAGTAAAAATATACACAGGAAAAAGGTCTGCAAGGTCACTCAGCACACTGTTAGCAGCAGGAACCTCCAGGCAGGGCGGTGGAGCGAGGGGACCAAGGGAATGAATGGGAGGTTTAAACTCATGTACTTCTAACGTGCTCCCTTTCTTAAAAACAAGAATTGGTTTATAGTTTATATAAATGATACTTCAAAATCTTTTAAGAAGTAGAAACTTTTAAAAGTGATAAGATATTTATGTTTACCAAAAGCAGACTTCTAAAAAAAAGGATGAAAACATTGATATATACTAGCTCTCACGTGTTGCACTTTACTGAGAAGTAATGTGAACAGAAATCAGTGACCACTGGTGAGAACAAATTTTTAGTAAATAACAGGATTTTAGGAGTTAGTGAAAAATAAGCCAAAACACAAATTCCTGGAGAGCAGCAGTGACTGTCTTTCTCCCCAATGTCGCACAAAAGCAGCATTGAAAAAACAAATATTACATCGAAATAAAATGATTTAAGCATAGATTGTAGACAAAAATGTTGGACTCCATGTTTTCTCAGGAACTAATTATAAAAATATGTGTTCATCTTAAAATGATGAACCATCTATAATCAAATGTTTTCATTATGAAATTCTCCTTCCCCTTTATATTCAACAGCTATGTGGTTTCCTAATTTACACTTTACTAACCGAGGTGATACTCCTACATTATACTTTGTATAATGTTTCTCCTATTTTTCTAATATTCCCAAACTTATAAAACTACTTATTATGTAGCACCATTCTTGTTTTTTTCCAAGTCTCTAGTGACTTATGGTTTTTTCAATGCAAATTATATAAATATTTCAGTGATACATAAACAAACATGAACGGTATAATCCTGAGAGTCAACATTCCTATAAAAATCTTCAATATGTCACTAGTCTATTTTTCCATTCACAAAAATATAAAAATCCTGTTGATGTGCTTTTAGACAGTACACAGGTTTGCACTGTCAGAACAGAGAAAGGACAGGGTTGTCCATTCTTTCTACACTTCCATGTTACTTAGGATAAGCCTGTGTTGCTCTTTATTAGGGTTAGGACCCACAGGCAGTAAATGTTTAAGAACGGATGTTCATGAAGGAAACAATTCAAGTAGCTGAGTTCTGAAGACATTTGCTTTTTAGCTAATATTCAACTCAACAATTTGCAAAGGCTTACTATAAGAGGAGCTCTAGAAAGAAGGAAGTAATAGGTAATGAGTATTATCCTTAAATAGAAACTAAAAAAGTTAACTCATTTCCTTGTTCTTTAACACCTATAACTTAAAGAGCATCAAGCAAATGATCACTACAATTTCCTCTCCAATCTCACTCCCTCCACAATTAACAAAAGAAGACATTCCAAAATCAAGCTAGATTTATTTTTAAGAGAGAGGGGAAGTGAGGGAGAAGGAGAGACAGAGATACATCCTGTGAGAGAGAAACATCAATCGGCTACCTTCTGCACATGCCCCAACCAGGTAATGGCATTTGCTGGACAATGTCCAGCTCACTGAGCCACACCAGACAGGGTTAGATTTTTTTTTTAACCCTTTTCCATAGAAATAATGTTACAATATCTGGTAGCCAGCCACAAATGCCTACGTATTCCCAAAGGGTCTTAAGGAATGGCTATGGAAACTAACCACTATGAGAAAAACTAACCAATATGGGAAAACGCCGAATCTCACTTTGGGAATTAAAAAAGATACCTTTACTAGCTTCAGTGTCCTTGCCCATTCCCTGGGTCAGACCCAGGAATTAGCCCTCTGCCTTTTTCTCATTCGATCTGCCTCATCTGCAGATTTTCAGTAGGTTTTTCTCTCTGGCTACCTTAGCTGTTGAATTTGGTCAGAACTTCACCCACTTTCCTGTCCCTTTGGAACTGCACTGGTCAAAACAGCAGCCACTCGCCACATCTGGTTATTGAACACTTAAATGCGGCTAGTCCAAACTGAGATGTGCTGTAATTGTAAAATACACATGGTAATTTCAAAGACCCAGTAAAATATCTCACTTACTTTTTCATATTGAATACACGTTGAGAGGATACTATTTTAGATATATCGGACTTAGATATTTTCAAATCAATCTTACCTGCTTTTTCTCTTCAGCATGGCTACTAGAAAATTTTAAATTACAAAGGTCTTGCATTTGTAGCTCACATTACATTTCCATTGGACAGCGTTGCTTTGAAGACTGTCTTAGGGAAGGAGGTGAAGAGTATCCAGAGTCACACTGCCTGAGTTCGAATCTTAGCATCTTCTTTTCCTACTCTGTCACCTCTTCCTAAACTTCCTTTTTCCTCTTCTGTAAAATTTGGTAATAATAAAAAGCTACCTCAGAGTGCTACTGGTAGAATTAAATGAGGTAAAGTAAAGCAATTACCGTGGTGCCTGACACAATAAATGTGTAACAAATAGTAATCACTACTATCACTACTACAACAACTATACTATTAGTACTAGTCATATGATGAAAAAAATACAGAAACACAGGTGGGCAGAAAGAAAGATGGAGAGAGAATACAAATGCAGGCAGTCCAGAGAGAATGCTCTATTTACATTCAAAGGGGCAGACCCAGTAAGGAATAGGTCCACTGTGTCATACAGTGGAACCAACTCTAGGCTGGCATCAACTCCCAAAGACAAAGCCCCTGTGGAGACTTGCATTACTCAATGGCAGCATCTGGGTATTTCCAGAGATTCTCTTTCTTTATAAATATGTCAGTGAGAATGTGGAAATACACAGTAAAGGGCACTGCCACTCCTGCAGCCTGGACTCTGGGAGACAAGAATTGCTGACCAAGTATCAGCTAGTTAGCTCTCCTCTTTGGCTACTAGCAACCTCATTTGTGAATGAGAAGAAATTGCTAAAATTCCCTGAAGTATCTTCCAGCCATGAACAGTCTTCTCTTTCCGAAAGGGTTGCAGAGCAAGAACAGCTACATCAGAGTACCACCACCACCACCACCACCACCACCAGAAAACATCCAGCTGAAGCACAGACGTCGCTTTCCCACTTGTTTAGTCTATAGTGAAAGGCAGGGATTTAGAGCTGTTGGCTTTTCTGAGACACCACTGGCTTTTCTCATACAACCACAGCTTTTACTACTAGAAATCCTTATATTCCTCTATCTCTATATTCCTCCTTTTCCAAGGCTCAAACAGGCCCCTGCCCTTCAACAAGAGCCTTCACTGATGTTGCCAATCTAGGTCAGGTACCCTTTTATATGCTCTGAAATCAGCTGCTGTGTCCCTCTATCACTGCCCCCGTTATATTGTACTTGATTTTGTTATTGACTTACCTTGTTGGTAAGATCCCAAAGGAAAATAACCGTGACACAGTGGCTGTAGATAATTAACAAATACTGAATGAACATCTTACTCAACTTTATATTGCCATAATTTAATATAGTATCTGACATTATCAAGTCTCAAAATTAACCAAAAGGCCATATAGATATTAACAGACTTCACTTAATTTCAGATTCCTACAACTCACTGCTTACTTTACATCTCTACTAGGTTACTTCAAAGGTATTTCAAAACTCACTTCATACTCTACATTCTCCCTTCCACTAAAAGCCTGTCCTCAAGCAATGTGCCCCAGCTCAGTGAATCTAGTTATGGAAACCAGAATGACACCTCCCTCAAC
>PVKM010017581.1:0-25844 GCA_004027735.1 Carollia perspicillata
AGAATAAATGGCTCCCTTAATCCTAGATTACACACAGAAAATGTACCAGATATGTAGGCTGCAAGAGCTCAGAGTATTTAGAACCTTACCATCAGGACTTGTCGAGCTTTCTGTGTCACAGGAGCCTTTGCTTTTCACAGAAACTCTAGGCGTGTCCTCATCTTGAGCTGGAAGAGTGAAAGAAGATAGTCTCTTGATTAATAGAAAATTAGAACAGTCTGACTGCCAATTGTTCTGTCACCCTCCGTTGCTCTCTTAAATTTAAAAATACTCCTGGGATTCAATTTCTTTTGTAGAAAAAGTTAAAGGAGGAAATAGTGGTTTGAGTTGTTGGGATACCTTAGTGCTATCATCTTGAACATTTTCTAATTTGTGAGATAATCACATATATACATATATACACAATTTTTTAAATTAGAAATCTGGTAGCATGAAAGTAGGAAAACTTGGCTTAATCAGAACAACCTACAATTTAAATTTAGGAAAATTTGTATATGTGTGAGTTTATGTAGCTTAACGTTTGAAGAGAGAGGAAAAAAGAAAACCTACTTTGCCTTAGACATGCCTAAAAGCAAAGCAGAAACATTCATTCTCCTGGTAGTGAGTCTTTTTTTTTTCTTTCCCCCCCTACAGGTTAATGGCTTAGCTGTTCTCTAGGAGACCTCTCAGATGCTGCCATTTTGGATTGCTGAGAACCCAGTCTTTGGTTAATTTCCATTGTGATTGTTGTCTATTTGCATGGTTTTGGAAGGCATGTCATCCATTCATTCTGACTGAAGCTATATTACATCCTTACATGTAGGAGTAAAGGAATTTTTTTAATTGTGAGAAATCTTCCTGATTTACTCTACTGCTCTACTTCTTAGTTAAGTAGCTATTATGTTTTCACAACTTGAAGAACCAGAGCATTGGAAAATCAGGATGCTCACAGAATTGGTTGAATATGGTCACAAAATAGAGGAAAAAGTGAAGGCTATGAAAAGTGAAAATGTACAGAGAACCAATAGTGAAAGGAAGGAAACTGGGACACAAATCAACAATTTGGAATAGAAGGAAGAAAGAAACATTCAACCAGAACAGAATGAAGAATCAAGAATTCAAAACAAAAATGAGCAGAGGCTTAGGAACTTCGAGGACATCTTTAAATGTTCCAATATCTGAATCATAGGGATGCCAGAAGAAGAGGAAGAGCAAGAAATTGAAAACTTATTTGAAAATATAATGAAGGAGAACTTTGCCAATCTGGCAAGGAAATAGACTTTCCGGAAGTCCAGTAAGCTCAGAGAGTCCCAAAAGAGTGGGACCCAAGGAAGCACACACCAAAGTACATCATAATTACATTTCCCAAGATTAAAGATAAGAAGAGAATCTTAAAAGCAGAAAGATGAAAGGAGAGCATTACCTAGAAAGGAATTTCCATGGGACTATCAGCTGATTTCTCAAAAGAAACCTTGCAGGCAAAAAGGAGCTGGAAAGAATATTCCAAGTCATGAAAGGCAGGGACCTACATCCAAGATTGTTCTATCCAGCAAAGCTATTATTTAGAATATGGAAGGGCACATCACATGCTTCCCAGCTAAGGTGAAGTTAAAGGAGTTTATCATCACCAGGCCCTTAGTACATGGAATGTCAAAAGGACTTATCTAAGAAAAAGAAGATAAAAAATATGAACAGTAAAATGACAACAAACTCACAGCTATTAACAACTGAACCTAAAAAAACAAAAACAAACTAAGCAAACTACTAGAACAGGAACAGAATCATAGAAATGGAGATCATGTGGAGGGTTATCAGCTGTGGAGTGGGAGGGTGAGAGAGGGGGAAATGTTACAGAGAATAAGTGGCACAAATGGTAGGTAGAAAATAGACAGGAGGAGGTCAAGAATAGTATAGGAAATGTAGAAGCCAAAGAACTTATATGTACAATCCATGGACATGAACTAAAGGGGGAGAATGTGGGTGGGAGGGGTCTGCAGGGTGAAGGGGAATGAAGGGGGAAAATGGGACAACTGTAATAGCATAATCAATAAAAGATATTTAAAAACTACTAATACACATACAGATAATGTGCTGGAAAATCTATAATTTCATTTAGTTATTTCTGTAATTTTTTAAGTAGAAGTATAATTTATTTTTATTACATGAGTACTTACTGAGCCTGCAGTATATTCAATTTGGTGTGTCTTTGGGTGAGAATGAAGCAAGGATGGGAAAGATATGGTTTATAATTTCTTCAAAGGAAAATATGTGCAAAGATAGAACTTGCACTCTTGTAATGATTTACTGAAAATCAAGAAGCATAACTCAAATGTGACCAATCTCTGAGCGGGGGTAAATGCATGGTAGAGCTGACAGTATTTGAAGACATATAAAACAAGCAGATTTGAGGAAGATGAAGAAAGTCATTTTAGATTTGAAGTCTGAAGTGCTGGGTCATTTTAGTGGAAATGCCACACAGGTTTTTGTACCCAGTACTGAGGGGAAAAAAATGCATTAGACATGTACATATTTGAAAGATATCAATATAGAAGTGACACTGATAATATGAGAGAAGTTAGGAAAAGGATAACACAGGAAAGAAAAAAGTGACTCATTGGCTCCCAAGCCCTTCCAGGACAACATGAAATAATTGTGTCCATGAGTTCTTTTCATTAGTTCCTGTGGATGAAGCAGGGAAAAGAAGACTTGAAAGTTCTAACTGAACTTAACACTGTATCATATCCTTTCTCACTCTACCAATTCCAGAAAGTAGACAATTTTTCAATTAGTCATCAACATATTCCTTAAAGACATAATTATAATAGAAAACATCAATGGATTTCTCCAAGCCTGAAAGAAGAAAATCTTTGCTAATTTTCCTTCAAAAACACAGAATAACCAAAAAATGGAACTATTTAATATTATTTAAACATAGTAAATTTTGGATGAAAAAATACCATAAGCAATGTTTTAAAAAAGAAAGGTTTCCCTGGCTGGTGTGGCTCAGTGGATCGAGTGCCAGCCTGAAAACCAAAGGGTCACTGGTTTGATTCCCAGTCAGGGTACATGCCTGGGTTGTGCACTTGTCCCCAGCAGGGGGTACTTGAGAGGCCACCACACATTGATGTCTCTCTTCCACTCCTTCTCCCTCTCTTCACCTCTCTAAAAATAAATAAATCTTTAAAAAATAAAATAAAAAAGAGAGGTTACAAATTGAGAAAAAATACGTATACCTTTTATCATAGACAAAGGGTTAGTATCTTTAATAAATAAAGAAGTCTAAAAATAGAGATGAAAAAGATCAAGAATCTTATAGAAAATTGAGCAAGAAATTTAAATCATTCATTAAAAAATAAATAAATAAAAATGGCCTGTGGTCATGTGAATACATGACTCACTTTGCTAATAATGAAGTAAACACAAATTAAAATCACACTGAGAAAGGAATTTCTGCCTAAAGTGGACTACTGTGATGTAGCCTAATCCTCTTACTAAGAATAGCTAGAAACACTGGAAAGGTTATATAAGACAATATTTTAAGGAACCAGAGAGTCATCAATGTAGCACACTCTTGAAGAGGTACAAAATAGTGTGACATTCCACTTGTTCCAAGAAGTTGATCAGAACCTCCGGAAGTCTTAAGAGATTAGCAGGGGTGGGACAGTAGGGAGAGGTAAAACTTGAAGGTCAAGGTCCACCAAGAAAAAGTGTCCTGATAAGTACTTTGAGTTTTCTGTGGAGTCTCTTGAAGGGTTAGACTTTGGGGCCAAGGGTGAATTTGAAAAAGACCAACTCTTTAAAAAAAGTGAAGTCCATCAGCTTGGTTTCTTCAGATTGTTGAGCTGGGCAGTTTTGTATCTCTTAGCTAGCTTCTCTCTTGCAGGTGTCAGCTTTGAACAACAGAATCTTTGATATATTATTCTTATACACTTTCCTATTTTACCTTCACCTAAGCCAGGATAAGCAGAGATCTAACCTGCTGGCTTTTTTCTACAAGGTCTTCTACTATTTGTGCCTTCTATTTTAGGCCTGGATGCAGCTGCTGCTGCTTGGAGCAGAGATAAAGAAAATGTTTTTTATACATTGCTTAATGAATAATGAGGATCAGAATAAAGGTCTCTGATCAACTTCGAAACAAAAACAAAAAATACAAAAAAAAAAAAACCCTCCACAAACAAAAACAAAAACAAAAACTGAAGTCCAACTTCTAATCAATTCAGCTCCTAATATGTTACAGCTCTCTGTTCTGTCTTACCTGATTTTCAAAAGCAAAAATAAATCCTTTCCAAGAAAAGGTTAAACCACCCAGAGACTTAAGTTAGCAGTACAATGTTTTACACAGAGTGTAGTGTTCTACATTGCATTTCAAAAGAATCAGAATGAATCACGTAAAATCAGAACAGTAAGATAACAGAGACATAGTAGAGATCCAGATATTATGGATACAACTTTAAAATAATGGTTAATGTGTTTCAGAATTAAGTGCCAAAATGAAAATTTTTCATGGCAAAGAAGTTTGCCAGATAAATGGAAACTATTAAAAAAGTCAGATGTAAATTTTAAAAACAAAAAATATAAAATAATTGAAGTTAAAAATTCAATAGGTGGATTTGGCAGCAATTAGACACAGTCAAAGAAGGAATTAGTAAAATGAAAGTTAGGTTAAAAGAAAAATAAACAATAAAGTAGAGTTTAAAAAAAACTAAAAGGAGTTACTAAACATATAAGATAGGGTCTAATGTATATGTAATCTGGCAAAATCAGTATTTTAAAATATAATGGCTGATAATTTTTCCCAAATTAATAGATGTCAAATCATGTTTAAAAAGTTTTATGATCCACAGGCAGGATTAATATAGAGCACACTCCACTGAAGCCAATCTATGTAACACTGCTGAAAATCAAGGTTTAAAAATATAAAATTATTTAGTGAACAAAAATCCATTAATTTAAAAAATAGTAACAATAGGACCTATAGATGACTTCTCAACAAAAATAATGGAAGCCAGAGACAAAGCAATGACATCTTGAAAGTGCCAAAAGAAAAAATATCCAATATAAATTTTGTGCCTAACAAAAATTCTTTTAAGTTTTAATTTAAAGTAAAATATTTTCAGGGAAAAAAGTGAAATTGGTAATCAATAGACCTACCCTGAAGGAATAGTTTTTACCACACACCAAATAAATTCTGAATAGATTATAAAACTAATTGTGAAAGGCAACAAAAATAAGGCCTTCACATTGTAAAGCACTAACCATTAGGGAAAGGCTGGAAATCTGGAAACATTAATCAGCAGCATTAGTTTATCAAAACATGAGTAAGAGTGTGCAAAATAAGCCAGTGTAAGCATACATCAACAATATAGGTCATTTACAAAGGACTTTGTACTAATACATTAAAAAATCAATATACAAAATAACATCGAAAACACAGGAAACCCAACAGGAAAAAAAAAGAGACACAGATATGTCACAAAAGAAGACATCCTGGTTGGTCACTTAATGTTCTGAATAATTTTTACCAAATCTTATAGTACTTAAAAGCCATGCCTTTTTCACTATTAGAATGACCATAAAATGTTCTAACTTCTTGTCTGTCTGGGAAACCATCAGAACTAGTTAACATGTAACATTATTGTTATTTTTATAAGAAATGATGACTATAGAATGAAAATTAATTGACCTAACACGATTTAAACATTACTTCTTGTACTTTCTCCTCAGGTTTGTGCTTTTGTAATGGTAGGATCTAGAAGTACTTGTGGATGATTATTCCAGGAAATTGCTTTCAAAATCATTATAACCAATGGTAATAATCCTGGTGATATTACTATGGAGGAATTTCTTTGACATCAAAGGAAACTTTCTATGTCATAGTCAGAATGTTAGTCAATTAAACAATGCTCAATGAAAATGAAGCAGCATACAAAACACTTTTAAGAGCTGGGTAGGAGAGGAAGGAAGAAGTTGAAGAAAGTATAACCTGAAAGGCAAATCAGAGTAGTAAATATTTATGTTGCTTTCCTAAGTTTTCCTTTTTCAACTTAATTATTTTATGACACTATATAGTCATATGAGAACTCTCAGGTTGTGCCACCACATTGGGACAGATTAGTTTGAGATGCAATGGCAGGTTTGAGATTTGTGACAGAGAGAAAAAAGCAGAAACCAAGGCTGTAGCTCTCTGTACACTGCTATATTTTAGGAGCAGAGTGAGGCATAGTTTGTTAGATCTGCCTTCAGAGACTCTCTAAGTATATTTGGTAGACATTATTCATTTATTTAATAGTATGAGGGTACATGATACATTCATATATGTGTATATATGGTATGAATAAATGAGTATATGTGCATGCAGTGGTATACTTATGTGAGTATGAATGTGCATGTGTGTATGCATATAAAAATCTGTGTGTATTTGTGGTATGTGTGGGGTATCTGTGTGTGTGTGTGTGTGTCTGTGGTGTTTTGGGAAAGAGAAAGAAGAGTGACAGACATTTGTTACCCTGACATGTATGGAACTAGTATTATCTTGATGGTTTCTCCCCTGCTGAGCAATGCAACTAAGTGCCTCAGAGAAATGAGTCCATTTCACATAGACAAGAGAATCTGATCAAAACGAAAATTGCCTCTACAGCCTATTCATTTCAGTTTGCCTGTCCCTCCCCCCATTTTGATTGTTGCTGCTTGAAACACAAACAAGAAATGCCTTTTAGGGTTCTTAGCAGGAGGTTAAAATAAGATACTGAAATAGAGTCTGGGACATTCAGTACTATTCTCATTTGAATTTACCAACTGTAACTGTCCTCCTCAAAGTCTTGATTACGGTATTCTTTTATAAATCAGTTTCATTACATAAAATGTAGTAAGTTAAGCAGGTTTCCTCACAAAGAAAAGATACCACCTTGGCTGGTGTGGCTCAATGCATTGAACAGCAGCCTGCGAACCAAAGCTAACTGGTTTAATTTCCAGCCAAGGCACATGCCTGGGTTGCGGGCCAGGTCCCCAGTGTGGGGTGTGTGAGAGGCAACCACACATTGATATTTCTCTCCCTCTACTTTTCTCTCCCTTCCCCTCTCTCTAAAAAAATAAATAAAATCTTTAAAAAGAGAACAAGAAAAGAAAAGGTAGGAAGATGCATATGGAATGCAATTAACCAAATTTTTAATTACATAAACATGGAGAGATGTTAGAATAACTTCAAGTTTTTCTTTTCTTGTTTGTATTGATAATAAATTCCATACAACAAACAGAATTACAAACAATTATTTCTCATAATGTGAGTTTTATAGGTGTCATGACAGCTACAGACAGCAGGGCCTGTCTGGATTCAGTTGCATTGCATTAAAGTGGTATTGACTTAAAGAAGAATTCTTGAACCATCTTTAAAATTTTTGCCATATCTATGTTCCAACTTTGCTATTAATGTAACGAATTAGGTAATTGTCCAGCAATGCTCTCTTCCTATCTTCTATCCCTATAGGAGTCTACTACACTGTCCCTTGACACTGGCTTGTCCATGGAGTTTTCTTTGGCCAATGGGATATTAGCAGAAGTTAGTTAAACAGAACCTTAAAGTGAATTTTTAGAATTGAGGCTTGCCCTCTTGAGCTCTTGCCTTTCACTACAAGAAGAGTATTCTTTACAGAACAGTTGATCCAAGGAGGATGAAACCTGAACTCAATTCACAGCCTGGCCTCTTTCCTGGCCCAGAGGATGTGGTTGATCCTCATATCCATGAACAAAAGAATAGGTAATATTCTAAGGTTCAGAGATTGAAGATGGTTTGTTACGTAGCAATTTTTGGGCAGAGCTAAAATACTTGAAAATACATTTTTAATTGCTTCTTAATTTTGTCTTATAGTGATACCAATAACCTGGCCAGACCTTGGGGAGAAAGGAAGGAACGCAGGAGGAGATGGGGAACCACTGGAGGCTGTAGTCGAGACTGCATTATCCAGGTAACCAAGCTAGTGCCTCGTGAATGCTCCACCTCAGAGCAGGCTTGTCCTGCTTCTGGTGACAATCCTCCACCCCTGGGCAATATGGTGGGAAGAGGAAGCATTATACTGAGCATGTGCAAGCTTAGCAAGTCAACTGGATAGGGGGAAAAGCCCTCCTACTTCCTTCTGGTACGTGATTGGGGGTGGGACCTGGGAAAGGCAGGCACATGTGCCCTACAGGTTGAAATAGCCGCAGGGGGAGGTGCTGTATGAAACTTGTCAGTTTAGCCTGAGGAAAAGAAGGAATTGGATCCTCCCAGAGTACATAGAAGTTTGGACATGTTGAGGAAACACCTGGCCCCTCTCATAACTAAACCTGATTTAATCCCAAGGGAAGAAAGGGACACTCTCTTGCCTACCTGGTGAACATACTGGCCAGTGCATTTGTGGAACCTGTGGCCCTGCAGCCATGTGGCCATTGGTTGCATTGGCCCTACACACCATTCTGAGGAAGGAGCCTGAAGCTGGACAGCAACCAGGTACAAGTAAGCCACCTGGATAATGGCTCAGCAGCTGCCTGCAATTCCCAAAGGATGGCACTTGGAATAGGAAAAGGAATTCTGGATGCTGCCTTTGGTTTTGGTCTGGCTGAGGGCTGGGCTTTCTTCTGGGTTTCCAAAGGGAATGGGATTTTGAGACAAGAGTCTGCCATTCTCCCAGACTGTGCAACATTGAAGATCTTTTTCCTTTCTCATCAAGCTCTGCCTCTGGAATTTGCCTATTGGTAGTGTCAGGCAGCCAAAGCCCCTCTTTGGTTAGGTAACAATATCAATTATAGCTATAAATCATGAACTTGATTTGTGCCTAATTTTTAACACATTTTAATAAATGTGTTAATTTTTACATGACTTAAATTGTTTTTAGAACTACAGATGGTGAATAGAAAAGATGGTGGCAAGGTAGGAGGGAGCTCAACCCACTTGCTTGAGTACCCAACTGGGACAGATAGCCAATCTTCTGAAGAACAGGGTGAACAGCCAACAGAATCCCAGCTGATATGAAGTTTAGAAGCCAAAGGTTGCAGAGGATGCATAAAAATGGACAGGAAGGGGATTTTATAGACTGAAGGGATGGTCCCTGGGCCCTGCCCTGGACACCACAGCAGTCACAGGAGCTTTGGAGGACAGCTGGGTTAGTGATTGCAACTCACTGGTTCCCTCCCCTTCCAGAGTGGGGAAGTCATAGACATGTGCCAGGAAAGACTTGGATGTACAAAATCACTGAGGGGATGAAAAGGCAATAAGTAACTGAGGCGATAAACTGACACACTGCCAGTGGTGTACCCTGGCTGGAGTGATAGTCACTGGCTGGGACAGTACCAGAGAAATTGGGAAGCTAGGTGACACCTGGATATGGGAGAAAAGATGGGCTGTGACTGGCTGTAACCAGGATAGACTCTGGACTGGTCAGAAAGTTGGTCTGTGTGGCAAGCTGGGCATGTGGTAGGAATAGCCATTGAACCCAAGGGAACCTTCCTCAAAAGAGGATCTCAGCCACTGTGCAAGGACTTGGCATGTGTGGTGGCTGGGCAAGCAAAGTGGGAGGGAAGGGGATGCAAATTGCTCCCACTCAAGTCACCTCACAGATTGACCACAGATGGTCCCCTGCAGGTGGCAGGGGCTTGGAGAGGTAGCAGTGCCCAGAGATACTTCTTTCAGTAGGGAAATAGAGCACCCCTGAAGGATTTTGTGCATTTATGCATACCCAGGCCAACAAAGAAGGAGGAGAGGTGTGATTTGCTCCCACTCAAAGGGTTACACAATGAGATGGATTATAGGCACCTGCCTGGAACGTATACACAGAGTGGATAGTGCTGGCTGCACAGTGGACTGAGGATCTGGGCTGGAAACTGGACGCTTGTGATTATTGTAGCCTAGACTGAGTCCCCATCCTTGTGGAACCATAGGAAAGGAAAAAAAATGGAGCCCAGCACCACTTGGCCTGCAACATACGGGAAGAACAGCAAAACCCACTTTGCAGATTTAAAGTCAGCACACGGCTTTTTTTTTTTTTTTCCCAAGTGTAAGACAATAAGACCTGGAGTTGTGAAAAAAACAGACAGATTCAGAAAGAAGACAGAAGGCAAATTCTAACAGCTGAGATAAATTTCACTTTGAACAGCAAACAAAACAAAGTGGGAGCTGTGAATACCAGTTAACCTGCTGGAGCAGAGAACCCACCAACAAAGGGGCCACCAACAGGTAAAGCCCAAGTACAACAAGAGAGCCCACTCAAACAGAAGAAAAGGCATCCCTAGAGCATCCAGACAAGGAGAGAAAAGAGGCTTCAGCACTGAGTCCCACAGAATTCCTACCACAGAGTTCACACTATGAAGACAGCTGGCAAAGCAGAGCATCCAGAACCACAGACACAAACAAAAAGAGTCACATAAAATGGAGGCAAACTATCAGATGTAGAATTCAAAAGAGTGATTAAAAGTTGCTCAAGGAACTCACTGACAACTACAAGGAACTAAGCAGGAGCTACAACAGTATGAAAAAAATAGAAACTATAAACAAGAACCAAGAAGAAGTGAAGAATATAATATCTGAAATAAAAATATACACTAGAATAAATACATGAGCAGTCTGGAAGAAGCAGAGGGCTGAATTAGTGAGATGGAAGACAAGATAGAAAGAAATACCGAGACAGAGCAGCTGCATGAAAAAAGAATAAAAAAATATGAAGATAGCTTAAGGGAACTGCAAGACAACATGAAACACCACAACATTTGAATCATAGGCATACCAGAAGGAGAAGAAAAGGAGCAAGAGACAGAAACTCTGTTTGAAAAGATAATAACAGGAAACTTCCTGAACCTAGAGAGGGGAAAAAATCACACAAATTAAGGAAGTGCAGAGGGTCCCAATCAAGATGAATCCAAAGAGGCCTATTCCAAGGCACATCAAAATTAAAATGCCAAGTTTTAAAGACAAAGGAGAATCTTAATAGCAGCAAGGGAGAAACAAGAAGTAACATACAAAGGAGCTCTGATAAGGCAAACAGCTGATTTCTCAACAGAAACACTACAAGACAGAAGGGAATGGTAAGGAATATTCCAAGTAATGAAAAACAAAGGCCTGGAACCAAGACTACTCTACCCAGAAAGGCTCTCAATTAAAATGGAAGGTGAATGAGAGATTTTCCCAGACAAAAGAAGGCTGAAAGAATACACCTCCACCAAACAGCACTGTAACACATGCTAAAGGGACTGCTATAAGAAGATGAAGAAAAGGAGAGAGAGAGAGAGGAACACAGGTACAACGGAGAACAAGGAGTAAGTACCTATCAATAATAATCTTAAATGTTAATGCATTAAATGCTCCAATCAAAAGACATAGTGTAGCTGAATGGATAACAAAACATGACCCACACATATGATGCTTACAAGAGACCTACCTCAGAACAAAAGATTTACACACACTGAAAGTGAAGGGTTGGAAAAAAATATTCCAAGCAAA
This sequence comes from Carollia perspicillata, assembly GCA_004027735.1. Classification (NCBI taxonomy): domain Eukaryota; kingdom Metazoa; phylum Chordata; class Mammalia; order Chiroptera; family Phyllostomidae; genus Carollia; species Carollia perspicillata. The sequence goes on from PVKM010017581.1 coordinate 11,444, forward strand.
TAGACAGGAAAAAGAGCTTGGGTAGCAATACTTATATCAGACAAAATAGACTTCAAAACCAAGGCCATGAAAAGAGACACAAAGAACACTTCAGAATACTCAAGAGAAGACTCCATCAAGAAGACATAAACATTATAAACATATATGCACCCAACATAGGAGCACCCAAATATATAAGGAAAATCTTGGAGGACTTCAAGAAAGATATAGACAGCAACACATTTATACTAGGGGATTTAAACACCCCACTGTAAAAAATGGACAGCTCTTCCAAACAAAATAACAAGGATATTGCAGCACTGAACAATGTCCTAGGACTTAACTGATTTTATATATATATATATTTTATATATATATATAACCCTAGGGTTATATATATATATATATATATATATATATATATATATATATAACCCTATATATATATTATATATATATATAACCCTATATATATATTATATATATATAACCCTTCATCCCAAAGAAGCAAAATACGTGTGCATTTCAAATGCACATGGAACATTTTCAAAGATAGATAATATGATAAGACAAAAAACAAGCCTCGACAAATTTGAGAAACCTGAAATCATATCAAGCATTTTCTCAGATGACAAGGGCCTGAAACTAGAAATCAAACTCAAGGAAAAAACTAAAAAACACTAAAATCTATGGAGATTGAATACCATGCTATTAAACAATGAATGGATTAATAATGAGATCAAGGAAGAAATAAAAAGTTTCTGGAGACAAATGCAAATAAACTCACAATAGTCCACAACATATGGAACATACAGAGGGATGTTCATAGCAATACAGGCCTACCTAAAAAAGGTAGAAACATTTAAAATAAACAACCTAACAGGCCTACCTAAAAAAGATAGCAACATTTCAAATAAATAACCTGACCCTTCATCTATAAGAACTGGAGGAACAACAGCAAACAGAGCCTAGAGCAACTAGAAAGAAGGAAATAACCAAGATTAGAGCAGAATTAAATGACACAGAGACTAAAAGAACAATTCAAAGGATCAATAAATCCAGGAGCTGGTTCTTTGAAAAGACAAACAAAATGAACAAACCTTCAAGCAGACTCATCAAGAGAAAAAGAAAGAAGACCCAAATTAATAACATCAGAAATGAAACAAGAGATATTACAACTGATACCAGAGATTGTAAGAAATTACTATGAAGAACTATATGCCAAGGAATTTGAAAACCTAGGTGAAACGGACAAATTTCTAGATACATGTAATCTTCCAAAACTGAATGAAGAAGCAAAAAGCCTGAACAGACTGATAACAGCTGGTGAAATCAAAGCAGTAATCAAAAAGTTACTGGCACACAGAAGCCCTCGTCTGGACAGTTTCACAGGAGAATTGCACAAAACATTTAAGGAAGAGCTAACCCTTATCCTTCACATACTATTCCAAAAAATTCAAGAAGAGGAAACACTCCTAAACTCTTTGTATGAAGACAGAATGATACTAAGTCCCAAACCAGATAAAGACACAATAAAGTAGGAAAACTATAGGCCATTATTGCTGTGAACATAGATGCTAAAATCCTCAACAAATATTAGCAAACCACATCCAGCAATGCACTAAAAAGATCATATAACATGATCGAGTGGGATTCATTCCAGGGATGCAAGGATGGTATAATTTTTGCAAATTAATAAATGTAATATATCACATAAACAAAAGGAAAGACAAAAATCACATGATCATATAAAGAGATGCAGAAAAAGCATTTGATAAGGTACAGCACCCATTTATGATAAAAACATCCAGAAAGTGGGAGTACAGGGAGCATACCTAACTGTAACAAAGGTCATATACAAGAGACCTACAGCCAACATCATACTCAACAGGCAGTAACTGAAAGCTTTTCCACTAAAATCAGGAACAATACAAGGATGCCTGCTTTCACCACTCTTATTCAACATAATATTAGAAGTCCTAGCCACAGCAATCAGGCAAGAAAAAGAAATAAAAGGCATCCAAATTGGAAAGGAGAAAGTAAAACTATCATTGTTTGTAGATGACATGATAGTGTACATAGAAAATCCTATAGACTCCATCAAAAGACTACTTGACCTAATAAGTGAATTTGGTAAAACAGCAGGATCCAAAGTCAATATTCAGACATTTATGGCACTTTTGCACACCAACAATGAAATACTAGAAACAGAAATTAAAGAAAAAAACTAATTTGCTATAGCAACAAGAAAAATAAAATACCTAGGAATAAACCTAACCAAGGAGTTAAAAGACCTGTACTCAGAAAACTACACAACACGGAAGAAAGAAATTAAGGAAGACACAAATAAATGGAAGCATATACCATGTTCATGGATTGGGAGAATTAACATCATCAAGATGTCTATACTACCCAAAGCAATGTATAGATTCAATGCAATTCCTATTAAAATACCAATGACATATTTCTCAGAAAGAAAACAAACATTTCAAAAATGTATATGGAGCCATAAATGACCCTGAATAACCACAGCAATTTTAAGAAAGAACACAGCAATTTTGCCAGATAGGAAGGATCACCCTGTCTGGCATCAAACTATATTACAAGGCCACAATAATAAAAATAGTTTGGTATTGGCATAAGAACACATAGATCAAAGGAACAGAATAGAGAGCCCAGAAATAAAACCAAGTCTTTATGGTCAGTTAATATTCAACAAAGGGGGAAGATGCATAAAATAAAATAAAAATAGCCTCTTCAACAAATAGTGTTGGGAGATATGTATGCCTACATGTTAATCAGCTTAACAATGTTAATCAGCTTAACAATAACCCACAACCTTCGGACCAACTGTATGGCTGCATGTTAAAAAAAAACAAACTTGATCACCAACTCACACCATACACAAAAATAAACTCAAGGTGGATAAAAGACTTAAATATTAATTGTGACATCATAAAGTCCTAGAGGAGAACATTGGCAAGAAAATCTTGGATATTTCCATGCAGCAGTATTTTCACTGATATGTCCTCTAGAACAAGGGACATATAGGAAAGAATAAGTAAGTGAGATTTCATTAAAATAAAGGGTTTCTTCACTGCTAAAGAAAATATCAGCAAAATGAAAAGGGAACCAACTATATGGGAAAATATATTTGCAAATGATATCTTGGACAAGGTTTTGATCTGCCAAATATATAAAGAATTCTTACAACTCCACTCCAGGAAGACAAACATCTTAAATAAAAATGGGCAAAGGGCCTGAATAGACACTTCTCCAAGGAGGACATAGAGAGGGCCCACAGACATATAAAGGATGCTCAGCATCACTAGCTATCAGAGTGATACAAATTAAAACTGCAGCAAGATACCACTTCACACTGGTCAGAATGGCCATCATAAACAAATCAACAAACAACAAGTGCTAGTGAGGTTGTGGAGAAAAGGGAACTCTAGTACACTGTTGGTGAGAGTGTAGACTGGTGCAGCCACTATGGAAAACAGTATGGAACTTCCTCAGAAAACTAAAAATGGAACTGCCTTTTGACCTGGCAGTTCTACTGTTGGGATTATACCCTAAAAATCCTGAAACTTCAATTCAAAAGAACCTACACACCCCAATGTTCATAGCAGCACAATAGACAAGTGTTGGAAGCAACCTAAGTTCCCATCGATAAATGAGTGGATGAAAAAAATTGTGACACATTTACACAATGGAGTACGACAGAGCAGAAAGAAAAAAGGAGCTCCTACCCTGTGAAACAGGATAGAAAGATCTGGAAAGCATTATGCTAAGTGAAATAAGCCAGGTGGTGAAAGACAAGTACCCTATGATCTCACCCATAAGTGGAATCTAATTAACAAAACAAACAAGCAAGCAAAATATACTTAGAGACATTGAGATAAAGAACAAACTGATAGTAACCAGAAGGGATGGGGTGGGGGTAATAGAAATAAAAATGGGAAGGGTCATCAAGGAACATGTATAAAAGGACCCAAAGACAAAGCCAAAGTGGGGTAGGATTTAGGATCAGAGGTGGGAATGGGTGGTGTAGGGGGCAGTGTTGAGGGGAAAATGGAGACAACTCTATTAGAACAACAATTATAAATGAAAATGTAATCTCAGAATTGTTTTAAAGATTAAAAAAAGACCTACAGATGGTACATGTATGAAATTTTGAGAAATACCAAATTAATATATATTATATATATATATTGAGAAATACCAAATTAATATATATATTAATTTATATATATTATATATATATGAGAAGTCTCTTCACAGGCTAAACTCTGCTGACTTTATAATTGTACTGAAATGGAAAAAAACTGGTCTCAGAGTTTGGGGTATTTGTGACATACATTTAACTTACAAGCTCATTTGGAAAGAGGCTATTATTCCACATGCATAGATATCATTTTGTGTTCTTTTTACACTACTGATTGTTAGGAGAGATGAGCCCAATTAGAACTTACTTTACCTTAGACTGCTAAGTTCACTTTCTAGGTATAGAATCCAAGTACAACCAAGTGAAAGGAGATCAAAGACCAATTTACGGAGGAAGAACAGACTGTTACTGAAAATACAGGACTTGAAAAGAAGTTGAGTTGTTTTGTTATACTGTGTTGTAATATTTTTCCACAAACTGCTTTTTACAGTCAAGTCACTAAAACTATCTAAAATTATCTTAAAAGTCACTCTTTTAAATGATGTTGTTGCAAAGGCCATAAACTGATTATATTTAATCTCAAAAAGAAAATTCCAGTCCTTGGTAAAGGCATGGGCTTATCTAGCTGCTTCAGTGGCATACAGGTTTCATATCCATGTGCTTTATAACAATACATAAGTGTCCAGGGGGTAAACACCTACTCTTGGAAAAATTCATCTGAAGTGAAGGGAGGCAATATTTAATCAGGCAGTATTTAACAAACCCTATCAGTCATTCCCCTTCAAAAAATGCCATACGACAATCACAAGTCTAGCTTCTCTAAGTTCCTTTTCACCACTGATATGCCCTTGTTTTGTTTTTGTAGTTCCCTTTCCTGTTATTTGGGATAGAATGTGAACCTCAGGAATGCCCAGTATGGCCACCTTTCTCGGAAGTGTCACCACCAGTGACAGGGGATGGATTGAACTCGCTGGAGCTGGGCAAAGCTGGTTTCAAATCTAAGCTCTGGATTTCTGTTTATGTGATCTTGGGTAAGTCCTGTTCACATCCAGAGTCTCAGTATTTTCACTTATGGATGGAGGTAATGATAACTCCCTCATAACACATGAGGACCAAAAGAGATAATGACTGACTGTAGTAAATGCTTGGTTAATAATTTATTGGCTGAGAGAAAGTAGTTTAATATCCACTTCTGGGTATCTTTAGACATTAGCACACAAACTTAAACTTAGCTGAATCACCCCATCATATCATTAAAAAAGTTATCATATTTCTTTCCTCTCTGGTATCATTCATTCATTCATCCAGCCATTATTTATGTTGAGTCCCTGCTATTCAAGAAGCTTAATTAAAACAAATGAATGAAATAGAGGTCTGGCTTAGGGGGATTAAATCTCAAAGAAGAAAGCATTGTTGTTTAGAAATTCATTTTTCTTTCATTACTTTTCACCCATAATTAGCCTTTTGGCATTCCAGACAAAGAACAAATAAGTATCAAAAATAAAATATTACACATTTCTCTTTTTCTGGCTTTGGAACTTTCCAATTTACTAAGTTAAGACATTCATTCCAACTTGCTAAAAGTGAGTTGGTCCAAAGTATTCCATAAAAAAATCAAGTTCCATATATAAATTTTCCTAAGATGTTTTTCTTTCAGTCTTTATGTTTTTGGTTGGAAATAAGTGGTTTTAATTACAAGGGATAAAGAATGGATTTTTTTTTCGGTCAAAAGCTAATGCTTAAATTCTTTAACCACTCTGCTTAAATTAAATCACATGCTTTTAACCCAGGGTCCTGCATTTCAAAGGCATTTTCACTTTCACTTACCTTTAGCCACATAACTGTGCAGATTCTTCCTCTCCTGTTCTTCATTTTCCTTCCCCTTCTCCTTTCTCCCTTCCTCCTTTCATTCTCTTCTTTCTCCCTCCCTTTCTTCCTCCCCCTTTTTTGTCATTTGTTTTGATATTTTACCAATTTTTCTATTTAGTTGTTGATTTTTTCCTTATTGACTTTTATATATTCTTTATAAATTAAGAAAATTAACTCTATCTGTATTAAATATGGTGCAAACATTTATTTTCTCCTGAAATATCATATGTCTGATTTTCTTTAATACACACTAAATAAATTTAGTTATGCTTCCTTCTAAAAGTTTTAGATATTTTTAAAGTGTATTTTATTCATTATGCTATTACAGTTGTCCCAATTTTTCTCCTCCCCTTTATTCCACCCTGACCCTTCAGCATTCCTTCTGCCCCTTAGTTCATGTCCATGGGTTGTACATATAAGTTCTTTGGCATCTCTGTTTCCTAGACTATTCTTAACTCCCCCTTGTCTATTTTGTACCTACCATTTATGTTTCTTATTTCCTGTACCATTTTCCCCATTCTCTCCCTTCCTCTCCCCACTGATAACCATCCATGGGATCTCCATTTCTGTGATTGTGCTCCTGTTCTGGTTGTTTGCTTAGCTTGTTTTTGTCTTTTAGGTTCAGTCATTGATAGTTGTGAATTTGTTGTCATTTTACTGTTCATAGTTTTTTATTTTCTTCTATTTCTTAGATAATTCCTTTTAACATTTCATGTAATAAGGGCTTGGTGATGATAAACTCCTTTAACTTGACTTTATCTGGGAATCACTTTATCTGCTCTTCCATTCTAAATTAAAGCTTTGCTGGATAGAACAGTCTTGGATGTAAGTCCTTGCCTTTCATGACTTGGAATACTTCTTTCCAGCCCCTTCTTGCCTGTAAAATTTCTTTAGAGATATTAGTTGATAGTCTCATGGGCATGTCTTTGTAGGTAATGCTCTCCTTACCTCTTTCTGCTTTTAAGATTCTCTCCTTATCTTTAATCTTGGGTAACTTAATGATGATCTGCCTTAGTGTGTTTCTTCTTGAATCCAATTTTTGAGGGACTCTGAGTTTCCTGGACTTCCTGGAATTCTATTTCCTTCACCAAATTGGGGAAGTTTTCCTTCATTATTTGTTCAAACAAGTTTTCAATTTCTTGTTTTTCTCTGCTCCTCTGGCACCCCTGTAATTAGGATATTGGAGAGTTTAAAGTTGTCCCAGAGGTTTCTCACCTCTCCTCATTTTTTTTTTGAATTCTTGTTTCTTCATTTTATTCAGTTTACATGTTTATTTCTTCCTTCTATTGCAAATTATTGATTTGACTCCCAATTTCCTTCCCTTTACTGTTGGTTCCCTGTATATTTTCCTTTATTTCACTTTGCATAGCCTTCATTTCTTCCTTCATTTTGTGACTGAACTCAATCATTTCTGTGAACACCCTGATTACCAGTGTTTTGAAGTCTGCTTGTGATAGGTTGGCTATCTTCTCTTTGATTAATTCTTTTCCTGGAGTTTTGATTTGTTCTTTCATTTGTGCCATATTTCTTTCTTTCTGCATACCTGTTACATTTTAAGGGTACTCACCAGGGCAGGGCAACCCACTATGTTGCATTATGGTGCTGTCTGTGGTTGGGGAGGGGTCAGAAAGAGAACAGTGCTGCCTGCTGGGCTCTCATCCTGCTTTCTGCCACTTCCCTCACTTCCCACAAGTGGATTGTACCCTTTCAGGTGCTGATTCCCAGGTGAGTGGTTTTATGTATGTTCTAGAAACTCATGATCCTCTCCAACAGATTCTCCTATGAGACTGTGAGTTTCTCTTGCCTTTGCAACCCCCACAGAATTTTAAAGCCAGTGGTTTTGAGTCTTTAGTTTTCCACACTGAAACCCTGGGTTTCAGGGTCTGTCTTGCTCCCTAGTTGTTCCTCCTGGTTTATCCTCACATGAATGTGGGACCACCTGGTCCACCAGATGGTCCCACCCACACTGTCTGCTGCCTTGCAGCACGTCCTTGCCACCCCAGCTGCCTTTCTCTGCCCCTCCTACCAGTCTGGGTGAATATTTCTTTAATTTCTTGGTTGTAGGAATTGCATGTGGTTTGATTTTCTGGCAGTTGGTTGTTTTTTGTTTTTTATATTGGTTATTATCCTTCTTTTGGTAGTGTTAGGAGGCAAAGTGTTTCTACCTACACCTCCATCTTAGCAGGAAGTTTCCCAGTTTTAGATATTTCTAAAAATGGATTCTAGGTACCAAGATAGCTATAAAATTCCTTCCTTTTTCAAATATATCAGCTTATTAAAGATATATTCTCAGGGTGACACTTGGCTATTGATTCTTGGAACAATTAAATTTTCCCTTCATCTTAGGAAATTTTCCTTTCTATATGTGATTTCTAAATTTCAGGAACACCAATTCTTCCCACATAGGACACTTTATTTGTTCTCTCTTCCATATAAATTATATTTCCTCTAATTGTTTTAGACTTTCTGTGTTCTTTTTCACTGTGATAATCTCAAGTCTTTTTTTATTTTTCAGTAAATTTGGTCTTTGCTGTTCTTAGTTAATTTATATCTCTAATGATTAAAAAGTTACCTTTTTCATTCTTACCAATATGAACAAACTATGCCATTTTATCAACTTATCTTTAAGCTCTTTAGTGTTCTTTACAAATTTTCTACAGTAATCATAGAGGTTTAAATCTTTTTCTCAGATTATGTTTTCTTCCATAATAAATTCTTCACCTTTGCTGACTTGCATTCTCCCTTCCTTCCCACGCACTCTCTCTGTCTCTCACTTATGGCCTCTGTGTGCTTGCATGGCACATGTCAGCAAGTAACTCCTCACAGTATGTGTGGTATGTTGGTCCTCCAGGAGCCATTTAGGGAAACTGTTTTCTTTTGGGAGTTTTCTTTGGGAGGGGTAAAGTGGCCAGAGCATTAACTACATTAATTGTGGTAAATTTCTCACCAAGCATGTCCCATGCCCAGCACCGTTTCACACCAATTTGTCTGCACTGTTGCCTATCACAGTGGAAGGCTATCAGTGGGGTTTGGATAGCTTTTTCAACTCCTCAGGAGACTTAGAACTTTCTTTCCAAGAGCAAGAAAGTCAGCCTGGGAGGTTCCCCATTCTCTTTTGCTGTTCCTCTCTTAGCCTCCCAAATCAGAAAATGATAATAAACCCTCTGCAAACCTTATAAAGGTTCTTCAGAAGGGAAACAGGGCTCCTTCTTCAAGGAGGCTCCACCTAGGCCTTTCAGGCACTTCCTTGCCTGCTTGTTGTTCACTCCAAAGATCTTGCTTTATTTATTTTCTCTTTTGTTTTCTGTTTGGTGGAATACCGGTGTTTTGCTAGAGGTAATTAGTTCTAGGCATTTGTTATTGATCTGCCTTTTGCTCTCCCATTTTCCTCTCAGCAGGAGATAGAAAAATGGAGCATTACAGAGGATTTTCCTGACTCTTTGGGGAAGGTAGAATAAAAGTTGTTCGTGCCTAACTTCATGTACTTGTGGAAATTCCCCTGGCTGCTCCACTCCCAGTTAGGCAGGTAAATGGTAGCTAGTATGAACAATATCTTATTCAGGATTATTTCTGAGTCTGGTGGTGTTAGGGGGTAGGTTGGGGCAACACCAAGCTCATGCCTTCTGCATTTCTGGAAATGTGTCTTTCCTTTTGCTAGCTACCAGCCTGTTCTTTTGTCTAATTACTGGATTTTATTCTTCATTTCTTGTTTTACTTATCTATTTTCATATTGTTGAGCCTGGAGGAGAGCAAGATTTGAAATCTGACTTCACATCAGCATCTTAAAGCCAAGACCAAGTGCCTAAACTCCTTTGATTTGAGTAACTGGGTATTTCCTATGGTTGTTACACACCCCTGGCCTTTTGTCAGTAGCTGGTTTCAGGTAAATCTATCAAAAATAGTTCTGATTAGACTTCATGTTATAGATTGAATGTTTGTGTCCTCCCAGAATTCATATGTTGGAGCCCTAAACCCCAATGTAATTATCTTTAGATCACATAATGATAGGGTCTTCATGGAAGTGATTAGGTTAAATGAGGTCATAATAATGAGGCTCTAATCTGGTAAGTCTGTGGCTTTATAAGAAGAGAAGAAAAGAGAGATCTCTCTCCCTCTGCTATGTGAGAATACAGTGAGGGAGGTCTTCTATAGGGAAGGAAGAGAATCCCCACCAGAAACCAAATTGGCCAGCACCTTGATCTTGGACTTCCCAGCTTCTGGAACTGTAAGACAATAAATTTCCATTGTTTAAGCCACCTACTCTACTACATTTTGTTATGCCAGCCTGAACAGACTGATACAGCTGATTTGCATTTAATTCATATTGTAAACCATGTGTCCATCATCTAATCCCTACCGAAAAATCCAATGCTAAAGTTGCTACTTGATCGCTCTACCTCTCTCTATAACTTTGACAAACACTATACACATATGCCCATAGCTTCCTCTCCAAAGTCAAATAATGAATGATTAAGCTGACAGGATTGTACTGGTAGAAAAGCTTTAAGTTTCTACAAAACATCCTTTTCATGGCAGTACCCATTTTTATGTGTTAATTGGGAATATTTTACCCTAATCACAATCAGAAGCTGTCCTTAGTAGGAAATGAAAGGCAGTGGTGGTAGCTGGGGGTGGGCATGGATCCCAACATACATCAATTCTTCTTTTATGTTTAACCAGATAATGAGCCTCTATGTAGTCACTCTGAGAATGATGTGTGATTGGATACAAAACAAACGAAGCATATTGCTGCCTTCATGGAGTTTGCAAGCTAGTGTCTGTGTGTGTGTGTGTGTGTGCACGTGTGTATATGTGAGAGAGAGAGAGCACTAACCACACACAAGCTAAGTGACAAGGGCCATGGTATGAACCAATAACTATGGAGGCCCAAAGGAGACAGTGATTCACCTTTTCCAATGCAGGTGAAGAAAAATTTTGCAGGAAAAGGAGATGATATGTAAGCTGGAGCTGGATGACAGAGTCAGTTTCAACTGTTCTGCACTTATACCAAGTATTTGGGCAGGTAGAAATATATTTTCTGTGTATAGAATATGTGGAGGACCCAGTTTAGCATCTTCAACCTGACTTCCTTGGGCCCTTTTTCTCTTCCTTGATCCTGCCTTTCTGGTCGTACTGCTCCCACAGAAATCTAAAAGGCTGTTCCAGCCCCTCTGTATGTATCACAGCCATCGAAGCCTTCTCAGGTATTGTCACATTAGGCTTAACTGAGCAGACTTCTGATCACATTCTACATGTCTGACTTTTTCTTTTCTTCCTCTATGCCCCAATTAAGCATCTAATTCTCAAGGAACCTCATTATGCATTCCCCATCTCCTCCAGGACCTGGTAGGAATGAAGACTACAAGGAGGCCCTTCTCAGCTGGGGGCTGCCAGAGCTGGTCTCAGATCACAGACTTTTCAGCAGGAACAATACAAATTGGGTGTCTCTCAAACTCCCCCACACACCATCACACACCCTTTGTGGCTTTTGTCTCTCCACAGCAGCCAGATAAATCTGTACACAGCAGGGGCCCAGTGAACACAGAGATATGTATTTTTTTTCCACAGGAGTCTCTTGATTCTTTCACTCTAATAGGGCTTTAACTATGTAAGGAGCGACAGTGGGGCAGCTTTGGGCTTTTCAATGGTTCTTTATGTGGAATCTTTCATAAGGAAGAAACTTACTGCTAGAAACAACCAAAGCTGGATTCTCAGCAACTTGATCATACTCTTAAAACTCCTGAAATAATGCACTTTTGACTGCTGGGGTTGAAATCCTGCATGATTTTGTATATAGTTCTTTAATCAAATAATAATGTAATCCTATACATTCTTAATAATAGATTCTTTAATTATTTCCACTAGATTTTCCCTCTTTGTATGTTATATTTTCCTTAAGAAGCATAATTTATTCTGAACATGTAATAAAATCTAGTGCATCATCTTTGTCTAAGGTGAAAGTACTAGAAATCTATACCAAGAAAGAAAGCTGCATCCAAGAAATAACAAGCAGATTTATAGAACCACAAGAGGTCAGCTAGCAGTGGGCTCTGAACTGGAAGTAAGTGTGTTCAGTTCTGCTATGCGATTCCATTTCTGGTTTTGGTCCCTCAACACCAATTCATTTAGCTTCAAAGAAAACTGATAGAATTTTTTCCTATTAGGAAAACTTTTCAAACACTCCTGCTGTTAAGTGAAAGTTCATTTCCATTCAGCTTTTCTTCACAAGGCCCTATTACAGATACAGGATCTTAATCTTTGAACTTCTCTGGAGTTAATAATTTTTCTGCCTTCAGAGAGTTTATTCCTACCAGAGCACATACACACACATGCACACACACACGCACACACACACAAGAATGACAAGACTACATCACTAAACATTCAACTTAGCCAGAAGCTTTTTACTAAAGAGAATTCTAAGTTACCTGTGAGAGGTCGATGTTATATTTACCAAACCTCTCTCTGTCTAGGGGCTTTCTTCCCCCTTTTTAAAAAATTTTTAAAAAACATTTTATTTTTATTTATTTATCTTTAGAGGGGAAGGGAAGGAGAGAGGGAGAGAAATACCAATGTATGGTTGCCTCTCATGTGTCCCCTACTGGGAACTGGCCTGCAACCCAGGCATGTGCCCTGACTGGGAATCGAACTGTGATCATTGGGTTCCTAGGCCCACACTCAAATCCACTGAGCTACGCCAGCCAGGGTATTTCTTCCCCTTTTAAGTTGTAGGTTACTGTTGTCTTTTGTTGTCTGAGTAAAACTGCTTTCCACAAGAAATAATAAAAAAAAGTTCCTTGACCATATTTCAGTCTAACCAAAGCCCTTCACAGAAGTGGACGGACTCTGGTCCCTGGAGAAGTGGTGTGGCTGTCCCAGGCCCCCAGCAATGAGGTTGGGGCTAAGAGTCCTAAGTTCACTCCTGAGCTATTTGTACTACATCACCCAATGCTAGTGACAGTGGTGAGAGAAAGGCCTATGAAGGCAGCTGATGGGAATGGAATTTCAGGAGTGGCCCAGAATCTTTTTTTCATAGATCTGCTTGGTCAACCTTAGTCCATTTGAAAGCAATGGACTTGAATGCCTTCTGTATTCCTAGAATGGCTTGGGCAGAGTAAAGGTAGCACAAATTGATTCAAATGAAGAGAGTAAGTCTTTTCCAGTCCAATGCCTGGGCTTCCTGGTGGTCATTGGCAGCAGGCTCAATAGAAATTGTGGCACCCAAGACTGTCCCCTAGCACAGAGTCCTCAGGGCTCTGTAACACAGACCATGCTTTGCTGCCAGATAGTATTTTAGAGTCAAAGCTTAGTTAGATTTTCCTCTTGAAGATGACCTCACTCTAGCCCCTTAAATCTGAAAAACCAAATTTATGCCACTCTGGAACTGTTACTACTGGGGTTAGAAGTTTATGATGTTTTGGTCTTGTACCCAGGGAAAAGATTCTAAAAATAAGAGAACATAAGGTTCCATCACTTCCTTGGGCACCAGAGGATTGGGGATCCCCAAGAGTAAGGGTGATCAATGGTCAGTGGTTGGGTCTGCCATGCCAGGCCTCAGGTTCCTTCCTGGATTTATGGTATAACACTGGCCTCTGGTGCTGACATCACTGTGGTGCTCGGTACCCTTCCTGAACCTCTGTGTGCTGAGCATCTTATTGGCCTGTTGCTTCACAGCTTGATAGACTTCCAACTGCTGAATTTAGCTTTTGCCTTGACGGCTGATATCTCTAGATACCCTGGTCTTTCCCATAGTCATGAATCTCTTCCTTGTTGCAGAATTTTTATAACTGAGAAATCCCTAGCCATCTGTTTGGCTGCCTCTTTGCCTCATTTCTCAGTCTGTCATAGCTACTTCTGTAGTTTCCAAGCTGACTTCAATCTCTGTGTGAAAACAGTGCCTCCAGTGAGAAAATGAGCTCTGATGTCACTAAATAATGGGCCTTGCACCTGCTTCATCTCTTCACATTTACTGTCTCATTCTAGGAGACAGTTCGGAAAACTCTCGCATAATAAAAAAAAGTAACACTCAGAATTTTTCCTTTCAGCTAGAGAAATCCTAATCCTCTTTTTGTTCCTGTATTTTATAAAACCAGAGAGCTTGTCACATAGCCTCTTCAGCAAGATAACAATTCACTTTTAAGGAGGAGACAATCCAATTGTGATTTATTGATCTCAGGACACAATGCTTTCTAAAAATGTTGTATACCAGTCTCTATGTGATTGTCAAGTCAAACCTTGAAGACCAGACTTTTTAAAGAAGAAAAAAACAAGAGTTTAATTTCTTTCTTTTTATAGAATTATATAGACATTTTTGCTCATAATTTTTTTTGAAAGCTGAAAATAATGCAGCTGGAATCAGGAACATTTCCCCTGCCCTGTGGTTTC
>PVKM010017582.1:0-25791 GCA_004027735.1 Carollia perspicillata
AGGTCCCACAGCTAGCAAATATGGAGCTACGATGCCAGTTTAGATGTACAGTAGTCCCCCCTAATCTGGGGTTTCACTTTCTGCAGTTTCAGTTACCTGTGGTCTGCCACAGTTTGAAAATATTGAATGGAAAATTTCAGAAATAAACACTTCATAAGTTTTAAGCAGTTGCATGCCATTCTGAGTAACATGATGAAATATTGTACCATCCTGTTCTGTCCTGCCCAAGATGTGAATCATCCCTTTGTCCAGCATCTCCGCACTGTATATGCTCCCTGCCTGTTAGTCACTTAGTAGCCATCTCGGTTACCAGGTCACTTGTGTTCAAGTGACCCCTATTTTACCTAGTAATGACCCCAAATCCATTCACATAAGTTTAATTACAGTATATTGTTATCATTGTTCTATTTTATTATTGTTGTTGTTAATCTCTTACTGTGCCTAATTTCTAAATTTAACTTTATCATTGGTATGCATGTATAGGAAGAAACACTACATATACAATTCAGTACTCTTTGTGGTTTCAGGCATCCATTGGGGGGTCTCAGAATGTATCCCCTGTAGATAATGGGGGACAACTGTATCCAGTTACAGAATCCCCATTTTAAAAAGCACATTATCTGACTTCCCTCCCACAGTTGCCTGGCTTTGGGTTCTCTAAGAGGGGGTGGAGGGGTTTACTTCTCAGGCCAAGGCTCTCATAGAAGGTAAGTAACCACCTTTACCAGTTGAATCAGAGGCAACAAAAGCAGAGCAGGGATTAGTGGGGCAAAATCACACCCTCCTCTCCTGCCCATGGCAAATGATCATACCATTTTCCCATGGGCCTCAGAACTGTTCTGAGGACAACTGATTTGCTATCTCTGATATAAGATGGGAAGTAAGTAGCAGAACAATATATCTGATCTCAAACTTTCTTATCTCTTGAACCACCCCCCTCCCATCAGCATCAGAACCCCTGGGTAGAAAAGGGGAGATGCAGGGCAGGGGACCATACTATACAATCGAGTCAGGGCTCTTGAGAGCTAGAAGGCAACCCAGAAAAGGATTTGGAACAGGACTTTGTCTTCAAGAATGTAGGGCTCTAATCCTTCACAGGCTCAGAGGGAATGAATTAGAACCCAGTTTTGTAGACTCTGGTCAGTGTCAGGCTTTACCACCAGATTTCCTAATTCTCAAATTTGAGATTTTTACTCACAACCAAGCCCCAAACCCTCACAGAAGCCCTCTGCCCCTAGTGTCAACATCACCAGACCTTCATATCCTGGAGTGCCTTGCAGTCCAGGAAGACTGGGATCACCAAGAGCCCCAGGTGGGCCAGGGAGCCTGCTTGGGCCATCTTTGCCAGGGATGCCTTAGGAACCTACAAAGACAGAAGGCCCACAGTGTGTGGTACTGAGTATGGAGGGTCTGGAGGAGCCCTCCTGAAAAAGAGGACTTGTATGTCATGCCCAGGACTCACCAGGAGAGGGCGTACAGGCCATCATGTTGCAGCACATACAGAGCTCAGGGCTGAGCTTCCTGAGCTAGTCCTTAGATCATGTTGGGGCATCTGTGCCCTGGGACTGCACTCTAAACTTAGCCATGCTGATCCACTTCATATTTATTTCTTCCTCCCTTCCTTTTATTCTCCCAGCAACGCTGGGAAGAATGCAAGGCCAATGCTGGCATTTCATGTCAGAAATGAGGACATGGAAGCCCAGAGAGACTGCTAATTTACTCTAATTTACCCAGAAGCTGGGTTTCCTTTCCCCAAGCCCTGGGCTTTCTCCATTGTTTTTCGTCCTCTGCCACACTCCCTCCTTCTCTCAACAGCATATTAGTAAGGATCAAGCAATCTGTAGTAGCTGCTATGCTCTGTCCACACATTCTCTAAAACCAAGAACAACTGCTGGTTCTGCTGGCCCTCCTGCCAAGAAGCTTGAGAGCTCTGTGAAGAGCAGAGGAAATGCTTGAGGAAGGCACTCCCTTGGAGCTGGGCTTCCCAGCTGGATTATTCAGCCTCTCAGCCAAGGATGTCTCAGCTCTCCTTTCTCAGGCACCATCCTAACCTTGTAGGCCTGCAGGGCCTTGAACTCCATGATCTCCCATGAGACAAAGAATGCCATCAATGCTCAGTAGACCCATGGGTCCAGGAAGAGCCTGAATGTTTTCTGCAATTGGTGTTTGGCCAGGAGCACCTAGGGGGCCAGAAAAGCCTTTGGGTAGGTGGCGGGGTGTGAAAATGTCAGACAAATGCCAAGGAGGCAGCCAGGATTGGTGCTGGGAAGGCTTCCTTTCTGCCTCATAATCACCAGCTCTCTGCCCTTCTTCTTTGTCCTCACAGCCCCCACTGAATACTGCCCAATGTCCTCTTTACCCATCCACCTGCCCAGTGGATTGGTAGCTCCTTAGGGGCAGGACCTAAGTTGTATTTATCTTGTTTTGTCAGGGCCTGGTATATGGTGGGCAAGTCAGGACATGTTTGTTTTAAGTATGGTAGTCTGAGACTTGCCTGGGGGCTAGGATGGTTGGTTTACTCACTCACTGGTAAGAGCACAGTGCGAAGGAGGGTGAAGGGACACCTCCAATCCCAGAGGTTCAGTTGGCATCATAGCCTAGAACCCTAAACCTAGGTAGCTGGTTTCCTATTAAAGCCAATTTTCTTACTAATTTATTGAATAACTATTTCTTGGGTGCCTACTGCTTAAGATTAGGGGATAGAGCAGTGAATAAGATGTTTATGGACATTATGGTATGGCGATAAAAATGAACAATGTTTAACCTGACAAATATCATTAATTTTACTGCAAATTGTGAGAAGTGCTACAAATGAAATAAACAGTGAAGTGGCAATGGCAGGCAGGACAGGGAGTTATGAGGTGGAGAACTTTCATTAGAGAGAGTGATAAGTAGCATCTTATAAGCAGTAACATTTAAGCTGAGACCATTGAAGCATTCAAAAGAGCTGGGAGTGATGGTGGTACAAGAGTATTCTAGGAAGTAGAAGTGGCATGTGCAAAGGCCCTGTGGCCAGGTGTTTTTAAATAACAGAGAGGCTACTGTGGCAACAGCACAGTGACCTGAAAAGGGGAGGGAGGCATCAGATAGGGGTTTGTGGCCATAGTTAATTTGTATGCTATGGGAAACCAGTAGATGATTTATGTTTTTATGAGATCTTTCTCACCACAGTGTGAAGTGACTGTTGGGAAAGGTGCACAACAGAAGCAGGGAGACCAATTAGCAGGTCACTGCAGTGATTCATCTGGGGAATATTGATGGCTTGGACCTGGATAGTAATGGTGAAGGTGATAAGAGATGAATGGATACAAGGCACATTTAGGAGATACAATCCTCAGGGCTTCCTAATGGACTGGATGTCTGTGAGTAACAAAGGTGGTGGTAAAGGATGAGAAAGATGGTTCTTCATTTCTGGATTGAGCAAATGGGTGACTAATGATCTGAGCACAAACACAATGCCCACTAATGCAGAATGGCTAGACCAGTGGCAAGATGCATGGTAGCAAAGTAGCAGTGGTTTTCAGTACTAGGGGCTGATGGAGGCAGAAATGTCCTTAAACTGCATCCCTGGAGTTGCTTAATTGAGCTGTTTCAGGCCTCTAGGCTTTCTTGGAGTGGTGTGCAGTAACTTCTGAAGGAATGTGACCCCCAAACCCCTCCCTTGAACCATTCCAGCACATACTCTCAACTCAACTCTTGAGCCTGCCTTCCCCTTCATCCCAGGTAATCCTGGGTCTCCAGGTGGCCCAACCTTGCCTGGAGTCCTCATGAAGCCAGGCTCGCCTCTCATCCCTGGCAAATTCCAAAAGGAAGCAAGTCAGGACCTGGCATGGTGGTGCTGCTGGTGGTGAATACAGACTAGGCTGAGATGAGGGTGGGAAGAACACTATCAGCTGGCTTCTCGTCACAGGGCTACAGGAAGGAGTCATGTCTGACTGTAGAATAGGAAAGGGCCCAGCAGCCTGCCAAGCAAGCAGTCATACCTTTTAGTCCTAGCTCTCCAGGGAGGCCAGAGAAACCTGGAATTCCTTGGTGTCTTTTGGGCCCATTAGGGCCAGGAATTCCAGGGAAACCAGGGTCTCCAGGGTCACCTTGATCAGAGGATGGCCCAGGGGTACCTGGGGGCCCTGGGGGCCCTGGACAGCCTAGGGATAAGATGGGAAGAAAGATAAGTAAGGGCAGGTGAGCAGGAAGTGGCCACTGTTGAAGGCCTTGGGATTGATAGGAAGTCAAAGCCCATCCCCATGACAGAGAATGTTATCTTGCCATCTGTGGGGTCTCAGTGCCCAGACCTTCCCAAACCTTTTTAACAAAATTCAGCCTGTTCCCATCCATGTCCTGGCTGGGGGAGGCATGTGAAGCCAAGCAGGCCCATGCATTTACAGCCATAGAGATGGAGCTGGACTGTATATGGGACCTCCCGAAACTTCAGACAAAAGGTATGGGCCAGCTCCCTTTTGGGCTTCCTGTCTTTACCTCGTTTTCCATCCAGGCCATGTCTCCCAGAGTCTCCAGGCTGTCCTGCTATGACTGACAGCAAAGAGAGGCCTGGGGCACCAGGGGACCAGCAGGGCCCTGGAGACCTGGAAAACCTGAGAAGAACAAGTAAAAAGAGTTGCACGGACTTTGTGTTCACAGCAGAGGGCCAGGCTCTCTCAGAGAAAATGGACATTGACACAGAAAACAGAAACGGTTAGGGAGTTGCCAGACCAGCAGACACTAACAGAGGACTCTTCTTCCTTCATTTTACTTTGGCAGCCAGTAGATGAAGTAGCTGACAGGGTTCAGTGACTCCCCCGTCCTAGCAGGTGCTACATTTAATTGGGATAGAGCTTTGAAAAGTTCTAGCTCCCCAATCTCACTGGTAATGGAAGTATTTTAGATTTCCTCCTAATCAGGGGGGGAAAAAAAAAGCATGACTGCAGCACCTGAAATTGCAGTTTCACAAAGTGTTTTTTTTTTTTAAGATTTTATTGATTTATCTTTAAAGGGGAAGGGAAGGAAAAAGGGAGAGAAACATCAATGTATGGTTGCCTCTCATGTGCCTCATACTGGACCTGGCCCGCAACCCAGGCATGTGCCCTGACTGGGAATCGAACCGTGGCCCTACAGTTCACAGGCCCACACTCAATCCACTGAGCTACACCAGCCAGGGCCCAAAGTGTTTTTAAGTCTATTATTTATTTTACAAATTTCATTAAGTTAGTCAGTTATAGCTGATGTTGTTGTTCAGAAAAGGTTACAGATCGAGATGGGGCAGAGTCCCCAACTTGTCAGAATAGACACATGCTGGGTCAGAATGGAGGTGCCCAGGGCACTGTGCCTCCTGATGTCTTGTAAAGCTAACTTCTAGATCTTCTAGGAAAACTGGTAAGTATGTGCACAGGTAATTCATGATATTAGCTGAATGCATGCTTAATTAAGGCTAGAGAACAAATTTCTCGGTACTAAATCCCTCCCCCTTCTTTGGCCAAAGAGAATAGTCATGTATTAGAGTAGACACAGAATATTTGTTTGCTCAGATTTTAATACCGCTGTACAAGTATTCTTACAATAGAAGTAATTCTTACAGAATTACAAGTATTCTGGTTGTAGAATGATTTATAATATGTTCAAAGCAAAAAATTCAACTGCTGACAGAAGATTTACTTAATGCACATATTGAATACATAGATAGAAATTTTGATGAAAAAACACATCAAAGCCATACACGCAAATGTAGAAGTTCATATTATACTTTCAGCATGGAAGAAATGTACTTATTATTTTGGTATATTTTAGAAGATCTTCAAATGAAGAGAAATAGAGTCAAATTAGTCGATAAACTGTTCTGGTGGTTGAGATTCTTATTTTTTGTTTGTGACAAGAAAATCCAAAAATATTAGTTGCATTTATTTTTGACAATCTGATTATATTAATGCTGAATTTCTCATATTTAGGTAAGGAATAGTAAAGGCAAATCCATGAAAACTTGTAAAGAAAGATGGTAGACTGGTGGTGTTTTTAATAGCTCCTTAATTAATTGAATGCTGAGAGAATATAGAGAAGGAAAAAATAAATTTCAAGAAAAGTCTTCAATTATTACAGGTCCAAAAAAGAAACAAATTAAAAAATACAAAGAACTTCTTGCCAAGCCACGTGGTGTTACTTATAATATTGTCAAGTATTTCTTGAAAAACCTTTGAACCATGTTTCATCTTCACAAAAGTAAAAAATTGAAAAGAGACATACCAGTTTATTTCCTGAAAAAATATATATGCTGAAATTATGCAAAACCACTAAAGGAGACACCATATATAATAGACTGGGTGTGGGCAGCACACGGATTATAAAAATTCCCATTTCAATGTTTGGAACCACCTCCTCTTTTTAACTGTTTCTTTATTTTATAATCACAACAATTTACTGTTAAACTTGAAATAAAGGTGTTGCTGACCTCAAGCAGAAAAAAAAAATCAGTAAGACACTTTAAATGAGCATATGAAAATGCAAAGTGGCATATTTTTCCAACTCATTCCAGTGTCAGAGCCTTAGAAAACCCTAAATATACAAATTCAGTCTCTAAATATCTAGTACAAATATATAAATGAATGGTGTATTTTGAAATTATTTAACTCTTCCCAAAAGTGACCAGAAGTGGCCTCTGAAAATGGTTCACTATTCACTTGACCCCAAAACCCCACAAAATCATGCAAAGCAAGAGGTTGAAATGTTTGCGTTCGTTTTAAGAATACTTATGAAAGTGCCCAGGCCATTAAAGGTATGCATATTCGAAAAGCCACCAAGTATCTGAAAGATGTCACTTTAAAGAAGCAGTGTGTCCCATTCCATTGATACAATGGTGGAGTTGGTAGGTGTGCCCAGGCCAAACAGTGGGGCTGGACAAAGGGTCAATGGCCCAGGGTGCTGATTTTTTCGCTGCACTTGCTTAAAAACGCAGAGAGTAATGCTGAACTTAAGGGTTTAGGTGTAGATTTTCTGGTCATTGAGCACATCCAGGTGAACAAAGCTCCCAAGATGTAGTGTAGAACTTACAGTGCTCATGGAGAATTAACCCACACATGAGCCCTCCCTGCTGCATTGAGAGGACATTTACTGAAAAAGAGCAGATAGTTCCTAAACCAGAAGAGGAAGTTGCACAGAAGAAAAAAGATATCCCAGAAGAAATTGAAGAAACAAAAGCTTATGGCCCGGGAGTAAATTCAGCATAAAATAAATACTAATAAAAGTTAAAAATTAAAAAAAAAACAAATTCTTTAGATAAAGGTATTATAGAGTCAGGGATTGCTCTAGAAAGTTTCCTTAGGGGTAAATCATCATTTTACACTGATTTCTATGATCAAATAAGAGACAGATATTGAGAAAAGCAGAAGAATATTTAGAAATCATATGTAAAAGAAATCCAGATACAATGAACATTGTTCCAACTCCCAATTATTTAAGAAAAAAAGATAGTATTACCTTTGTTTGCATGCCCTTCACAGATCCCACCACCTTCCATCCCTCTCAGAGGCACCCACTCCTAAATTTTGTGTTCACCATCCCCTTTTCATCAGTTTGACCATACATATTTGAATCCCAAACAATATATTGGTGGTTCTTGTTTATGTATGGACTTTTAACAGTGAATCATACCAAGTATATTCCTCTGGTACTTGCTTTTTTTCCTCTCTCAACATTTCTGAAATGTATCCATCCTGACATGCATTCCTTATTGCATTTGTAATTGTGATTTTATCACCTGAGATACTAAAGGAAATGAATAATTTAATGACCAGGCATTCACAGTCCAGATTTGAAATTAGAAAAGGCAATGCCCCTATGCTACTTCTATCTGGACCCCTTCTTTTCTATCGCCTGTGAAATGAATCACACAGTCTCCCTACAGGCTCAGACCCTGTTTGGCCCCTCATTCTGGAGAACCTGCTGGCTTTCATAAAATAATAGTTTGGGCCAGACCAAGGGAAAGAATAAACAGAGACAGCAAATGGACAATATAAATGTGTCAGGAAATAAATTAATATGAATACAGATCATGAGCAACATACACCTGTTATACAAACATGAACACTTTACAAATGTGCACATAAATAAGTACAATATGGAACACCAGGCCCCAGAACTATGAGGAATAGAACATTTTGCAAATACGTTTCCTCAGCTAACATGTAATGATATAATGGGTAACATTTCTTGAGCACCTTACTATGTGCCAGACATTGTGCTAAGGGCTTTTATACACATTACCTTGCTCCTCCCTGATTCCTCACCAAACCTCTGAGGTAAATTCTCTTATTATGCCCGTTTCATAGGAAAGGAAAACTAGGGGATCGTTTGGGAATGAGGGGCAAGCAACTTCCTTGTTCAAGATCATACAGCTACTAAGAGGTAGAGCTGGAATTTGAATCCAGCAGTCTGACTTCAGACTAATTTTGGGGTGGAGTCTACAGGATTTCCTATGTACACTATCATGTCATCTGCAAATAATGACAGTTTTGTTTCCTCTTTTCCGATTTGGATGCCTTTTATTTCCTTTTCTTGTCTGATTGCTGTGGCTAGGACTTCCAATACTGTGTTGAATAGAAGTGGTGAAAGTGGACAACCTTGTCTTGTTCCTGATCTTAGTGGAAAAGATTTTAGTTTTTGCCCATTGAGTATGATGTTGGCTGTAGGTCTCTCATATATGGCCTATATTATGTTGAGAAATGCTTCCTTTATTCCCACTTTCCTCAGTGTTTTTATTATAAATGGGTGCTGTACCTTATCAAATGCTTTTTCTGCATCTATTGATATGATCATGTTTTTTTGTCTTTGCTTTTGTTTATGTGGTGTATTACATTTACTGATTTGTGAATGTTGGCCCATCCTTGCATCCCTGGGATGAATCCCACTTGGTCATGGTGTATGATCCTTTTAATGTATTGTTGGATGCGGTTTGCCAGTATTTTGTTGAGGATTTTAGCGTCTATGTTCATTAGCAATATTGGCCTGAAGTTTTCTTTCTTTGTTGTGTCTTTATCTGGTTTTGGGATTAGGATGATGTTGGCTTCATAAAAAGAATTTGGGAGTCTTCCATCCTTTTGAATTTTTTTGAATAGTCTGTGAAGGATAGGGGTTAGCTCTTCCTTAAATGTTTTATAGATTTCCCCTGTGAAACCATCTGGTCCAGGGCTTTTGTGTGTAAGTAGTTTTTTGATTACTGCTTCGATTTCTTCTGCCATTATTGGTCTGTTCAGGCTTTCTGCTTCTTCTTCACTTAGTTTTGGAAGATTATATTTTTCTAGAAATTTGTCCATTTCACCTAGGTTTTCAAATTTCTTGGCATACAGTTTTTCATAGTAATTTTTTACAATCTTTTGTATTTCTGTGGTGTCCATTGTAATCTCTCCTCTTTCATTTCTAATTGTGTTTATTTGGGTCCTCTCTCTTTTTTTCTTGATGAGCCTGCTTAAAGGCTTGTTGATTTAATTTTTCTTTTCAAAGAACCAGCTCCTTGATGCATTGATCCTAAGAATTGTGCTTTTTGTCTCTATGTCATTTAACTCTGCTCTGATCTTGGTTATTTCCTTCTTTCTACTAGCTCTGGACTGTCTTTGTTGTTGTTTCTCAAGTTCTTGTAGGCATAGGGTTAGGTTGTTTGTTTGAAATGTTTCTATCTTTTTTATGTAGGCCTGTATTGCTATGAATTTCCCTCTCAGTACTGCCTTTGCTGTGTCTCATAAATTTTGAGTTGTTGTGAGTTCATTTTCATTAGTTTCCAGAAACTTTTTTATTTCTTCTTGAATTTCTTTCTTTACCCATTCATTGTTTAATAACCTGCTATTCAAACTCCATGATTTTGAGTGTTTTGGGGTTTTTCCCTTGGGGTTAGTTTCTAGTTTTAGTCCCTTGTGGTCAGAGAAAATGCTTAGTATGATTTCAATTTTCTTAAATTTGTTGAGGCTTGTTTTGTGTCCTATCATGTGGTCTATCTTTGAAAATGTTCAATGTGCATTTGAAAAGAATGTGTATTTAGCTTCTTTGGGATGAAGGGCTCTATATATATTCATTAAGTCCATTTCATCTAGGGATTGTTCAATGTCACAACATTTTTGTTGATATTTTGTTTAGAGTATCTGTCCATTTTTAACAGTGGGGTGTTAAAATCCCCTATTATAATTGTGTTGCTGTCAATATCTTTCTTGAAGTCTTCTAAGATTTTCATTATGTATTTGGGTGCTCCTACATTGGGTGCATAAATATTTACAATGTTTATGTCTTCTTGGTGGATTCTTCCCTTGAGTATTATGAAGTGACCTTCTGGGTCTTTCTTTATGGCCCTTCCTTTGAAGTATATTTTGTCTGATATGAGTATTGCTACCCCAGCTTTTTTTTCATGTCCATTTGCTTGGAATATTTGTTTCCAGCCCCTTACTTTCAATCTGTGTAGGTCTTTTGTCCTAAGGTGGGTCTCTTGTAGGCAGCATATGTGTGGGTCATGTTTTCTTATCCATTCAGTTATTCTATGTCTTTAATTGGAGCATTTAATCCATTTACATTTAAGGTTATTATTGATAGGTTCTTATTCATTGTCATCTTCATACCTGTGTTCCTTTCTCTCTGTCTCTCTTTTCCTTCCTTTCCTTAAAGCAGTCCCTTTAGTATGTCTTGCAGAGCTGGTTTGGTGGAGGTGTATTCTTTTAGACTTCTTTTGTCTGGAAAGCTCTTTATTTGGCCTTCTATCTTGGTTGAAAGTCTTGCTGGGTAAAGTATCCTTGGTTGTAGTCCTTTAGTTCTCATTACTTGGAATATTTCTTGCCATTCTCTTCTGGCATGAAGCGTTTCCATTGAGAAGTCAGTTGATAACCTTATTGGGGCTCCCTTGTATGTTACTTCTTATTTCTCCCTTGCTGCCTTTAAGATTCTCTGTCTTGGATTTTGCCATTTTAATTATGATGTGTATTGAAGTGGACCTCTTTGGGTTCCTGTTGATTGGGACTCTCTGTGTTTCTTGGATTTGTTTGACTTTTTCTCTCATCAAATGAGGGAAGTTTTCCATAATTACTTTTTCAAATAGGTTTTCTATCCCTTTTTCTTCTTCTTCTTCTTCTGGTATCCCTATTATTCGGATATTATTATGTTTCATATTGCCTTGTATTCCTCTTAACCACTCTTCATTTTTTCTGAGCCTCTTTTCTTTTTCCTGCTCTTTCTGGGTGTTTTTTCTATTTTGTCCCCCAGCTCACTGATCCGATCTTCTGCTTCATCTATCCTGCTTTTGATTCTTTCTACTGTGTTCTTCAGTTCAGATATTGGATTCTTCATTTCCTCTTGGCCCTTGTTGATATTTTCTGTCTCCTTTTTCCTATTGATATAGCTTCCAGCTAGTTCATTGTAGCTTCCTTGTAGTTTCTGGTAGTTGGTTGTGAGCTCATGGAGCTTCCTGGTGACCATTGCTTTGAACTCAGCATCTGATAGTTGAGTTGCCTCTATTTCATTTAGCATTCTTTCTGGGGTTTCCTCCTTCCCTTTCATTTGAGGATTGTTTCTTTGTCTTCTTATCATTTGTGAGACTCTTCTTATTAACCTTAGCTTCTCAAATTGATCTTTTCTGGCTCCTTGGGTTTATGGTGTGAGCTTCTGTAATAGAGTACCTGTGAGGTTCAGTGGTGCAGTCTCCTTGGGTATCCTAGTGTTCACTGCTTCCTCCTATTCTTCTTTGTGATCCATTGGAGGGGTAAGGCAAAAATGGTTTAAGACAGCAAGAGAGTATTCTATGTTATTTACAGTAGCAACCTGTAAAGAAGAGATAGGAAATCTTTGAGTGTTAATCGTGATATACTACCCAACAAGTCACTTTTTAGAAATGGTGGAATGAAGGTAAGTCTCTTGTTGGGGAGGGAAGGGTTGTGAGTTAAATCTAGAAAGCAGTGAGGTTGTGAGAGGTCAGATTCTGAGGTAAGGTGAGAATAAAGGATAGTAAATAGGTGTAGTGTGTGAGAGAATAGAGTTAACTGCTACAGTAATAGAGTTCAGAAAACCATGAAATGGGCTAGGAACTCAGAGGGGTGTTGCATAGTATTTACAATAGTATGGAACAGTTATTATTTACAATAATATTAGAGCAACAATCAGATGACATAATCTATGGAATCTAGATACCAAGAATAAGGAGTGTCAGACCTTCAGTAGGGTGCTAATGGAACACAGGTGAAGTGGAGGACAGTAAATTAACAATACACTATGACTGAGAGAACAGGGGAAACCTGTCAATCGATACCATATGCCCAGCCAAACAAAGGAGACTAAACAGAAGAAAGAGGAATACCAAAATATTATTCAAATAAAAGATGTAAGGTTAAGGTAGAAATAATGATGCAGATATGCAGTATCTTGCAGGTTCCTTGTAATAACAAAGTGAAATTTGTCTGTCTCAACTGTTAGGATCCCCCCTCTTTGGGAACCAACTCTGGTCTTTTCACAGTTCAGGTTTTCTTTGTCTCATTTGTGTGTATTTTAAAAAAAGCAGATTAAGGAAGGTAGAAGAGATAAAATTAGAAAGAAAGCAAGAAGGAATAAAACGAGAAAGAAGGAAAGAGAGGTAAAAAGTGTTAAGACATAAAAAATAAGAATTATAAAAAATTTCTTTGGAAAAATCAAACAAACAAACACACACACACTCACCCACCAGGGAAAACAAAGAAAAAAGAAAAATAAGGAAAAACAGAAAAAAGAATAAAAATAAAAACAGAAATTTAAGAAAGCAAAAAGAAAAAAAAAGAAACCCTCTTACAGATATCAAACTGGTCAAACCGGTTTTTCTGTTCTTGCTGGCTGCAGCAGACTGAGGGGCAGGTTTATAGATGTGTTCTCTGGGACCTCGGGTCTCCCCGTCTCCATTCATGGGCATGCCCCCTCTGAGTTTTTTGGAGTGGTCTTCTGGTCTTAGGCAGCTGGGTTTATCTGAGTTGTCTGTGTTCTCTGGTCACCCGGGTTCACCAAGCCCTCTCAAGGACTCTCACCACAAGCGCTCGACTGCACTGCGTGTATGGGTGCTGTCCTCTGGTCTGTGGCAGTGCATACCACCGGCTCTGGGTTTATCTGAGCCTCTGTGTTCTCAGGCCACCCGGGTTTATTGTGCCCTCTCAAGTTTTCTCACTGTGCGCATGCTCACGACTACTCTATGTTTATCAGTGCCCTCTCAAAGCATCTCTCACCGCGCCCGCACCTGCTCGGGATTATCAGGTGCAGGCTCCAGTCACCCGAGGCGCACCCTCCAAGTCACCCATGGTGCACTCCCTCTCTCTCTGGCGTGGTCTCTGGGTGCCCTACAAATCTCTCTCCCCTGGGTTTCAGGCGCGCCTGGCAGGGCCACCTCTGGTCACACCACTCGGTGCACACTCTGCAGGTCTCTGTGTGGGTGCCCACAGCCCCCGTGTGTTTGTAGCTCAGTCCTTGAAATTGCTCTCCCAAATTTCAAGCATCCAGGCTCCCCCCAGTGCTGCTCAAACCCTGTGCAGCCCTGGAGGGAGCTCTGACCCAGATCACTGGGGTCGGATCAATGAGCCGCGTGGGCGGGGGCTGCAGCCTCTCTGTTCCCCATGCCGACCTCTAGGCCTGCATTGTCCCAAAATATTCTCCTTATCATCTGGTGTTTCAATGTCCCCTACAATTTTTGATCTCCTATCTTCATATATGTTGTGGTACTGTTGGCTGTCTGCTCTGTTCCTCTGTAGATTGGCCTGGTTTCTCTCCCATGTGCAAGAGTAAGTGGAATCTGCTCCCTCCTACCAAGCTGCCATCTTCTCCCCCCAAAATACACACATTTAATAATACCAGTAGGAAGGGCAGAGTTGGGTGACCAGGCAGAGGGGTTGCAGGGGAAAAAAAAGTGGTGGCTTGTGACCCAGGTGCGTGAGGCACCAGCTAATGGACCCCGGGCACACAGGCACAGCTGGCAGACCCCAAGTGCAGGGTGGCAGCAGGCAGACCTAGTGAGGCATGCAGGGAAGCTGGCCGACTGGGCAGTCACACATTCATGTGTAGATAAACCAAGCAAAAGTAGGGAGCAAGACAGACTGAGCAACCCAGGGCCCCAGCATGGGGAAATAAAGCCTCAAAACACCAATTGAAAACACTGATTGAAAACTCCTCTGGGGGTTGAGACAGCAGGAGAGACTCCCAACCTCACAGGAGGGTTTGTTGGAGAGACCCACAGGGTCCTAGAATGTACACAAGCCCACCCACATGGAAACTAGCACCAGAAGGCCCCAGTGTACTTGGGGGAAACGGCAGCAGGGACAGAAATCTAAGAGAGAGTGGAGCAAGCTCCATTGTTCCCTCTCTGACCCCGCCCCCACATAAAGCATCACAACCCAGCAATGCGGGTTGCCCTGCCCTGGTGAACACCTAAGGCTCCACCCCTCACTACTTACCAGGCACAAGAAGACAAATACAATGGTCCAAAGGGAAGAACAGATCAAAGCTCCAGAACAAATATGACTCAGCGAAGAAATAGCCAACCTATCACATGCACAGTTCAAAACACTGGTAATCAGGATGCTCACAGAATTCGTTGGATTTGGTCACAAATTAGATGAACAAATGAAGGCTACACTAAGTGAAATGAAGGAAAATGCACAGAGAAACAATAGTGATGGGAAGAAAACTGGGACCCAAATCAATGGAGTGGACCACAAGGAAGAAAGAAACAACCAAACAGAAAAGAATGAAGAAAGAAGAATTCAAAAAAATGAGGACAGGCTTAGGAACCTCCAGGAACCTCTTTAACAAAGATGTTGGAATGATCTTTAAACATTCCAACATCTGAACTATAGGGGTACCAGCAGGAGAAGAGGAAGAGCAACAAGTGGAAAAGTTATTTGAACAAATAATGAAGGAGAACTTCCCCCATTCTGGCAAAGGAAATAGACTTCCAGGAAGTCCAGGAAGCTCAGAGAGTCCCAAAGAAGTTGGACCCAAAGAGGAGCACACCAAGGCACATCATAATTATGTTAGCTTAGATTAAAATGAAGGAGAGAATCCTAGAAGCAGCAAGAGATGAGACAGTCACCTACAAAGAAGTTCCCATAAGACTGTCAGCTGATTTCTCAAAAGAGCTGTTACAGGCATGAAAGGGCTGGAAAGAAGTATTCTAAGTCATGAAAGGCAAGGACCTACATCCAAGATTGCTCTATCCAGCAAAGCTTTCATTTAGAAATGAAAGGCATATAAAGTGCTTCTCAGATAAGGACAAGTTGAAGGAGTTCATCATCATCAAGCCCTTATTACATGAAATGTTAAAAGGACTTATCCAAGAAAAAGAAGAGAAACAATATTAACAGCAAAATGACAGTAAATTCACAATTATTAACAACCACACCTAAAGCAAAAGCAAAAGCAATATAAGCAAACAACTAGAATAGGAACAGAACCACAGAAGTGGAGATTACATGGAGCGTTAGCAACAGGGTAGTGGGAGGAGGAGAGGGGGGAAAAGATACAGAGAATAAGTATCATAGATGGTAGGTAGAAAATAGACAGGGCGAGGGCAAGAATAGTATGGGAAATGTAGAACCTGAAGAACTTATGACACATGGGCATGAACTAAAGGGCAGGAATGTGGGTGGGAGAGGGTGTGCAGGGTGGAGGGGAATGAAGGGGGTAAAATGGGACAACTGTAATAGCACGATCAATAAAATACATTTTAAAAAAAGAAAAAAATGGTAACAGAAAATTTCCCAAAATTGCTTAGGAAAAAAAAAATCATGCAAGTACATGAAGTACAGATAGTTCCAATCAGATGAACCCAAAGAGGCACACTCCAAGATACATTACCACCAAAATGGGAAAATTTAAACTGAAAGAGAGAATCTTAAAGGCAGCAAGGTAGAAATAGCTAGTAACAAACAAGGGAGCTCCAATAAGGCTATCAGCAGATTTCTCAACAGAAAGACTACAAGCCAGAAGGGGTGGCACAAAATATTCCAAGTAATAAAAAGCAAGAAACTGCAATGAAAACTACTCTATCCAGCAAGGCTCCCATTTAAAATGAAAGGCAAAATAAAGAGATTCCTAGAAAAAAGAAGGCTAAAAGGGTACATCTTCATGATTCCAGCACTGCATGAGATACTAAAGGGACTGTTTAACAAGAAGAAATACAGAGAGAGACAGAGAAACAAAAGGAAAAAGGGAAAAGTTAGAATGAATAACTACCTATCAATACTAACCTGAAATGTAAATGGATTAAATGCTCCAATCAAAAGACATAGGATAGTTGAGTGGATATGAAAACAAGACCCGTAGATGGCTGAGATTGAATAGTATGCTATTAAACAATGAATGGGTTAATAATGAGATCAAGGAGGAAATCAAAAAGTTTCTGGAAACAAATAAAAATGAACTCACAACAATCCAAAACTTATGGGACACAGCAAAAGCAGTCCTGAGAGGGAAGTTCATAGCGATACAGGTCTACCTAAAAAAGATAGAAACATTTCAAATAAACAACCTAACCCTACACCTACAAGAACTCGAAAAACAACAAGAATGATAGCCCAGAACAAGTAGAAGGAAGGAAGGAAGTAACCAAGATCAGAGTAGAATTAAATGACATAGAGACTAATAGCACAATTCTAAGGATCAATAAATACAGCACCTGGTTTTTGAAAACATAAACAAAACGGACAAGCCTTTAACCAGGATCATGAAGAAAAAAAGAGAGAGGACCCAAATACACACAATCAAAAATGAAAGAGGACAGATTACAACCAATACCACAGAAATACAAAGGATTATAATAAATTCCTATGAAGAACTATATACCAAGAAATTTGAAAACTTAGGTGAAATGGACAAATTTCTGTAAAAGTATAATCCTCCAAAACTGAATGAAGAAGAAGCAGAAAGTCTGAACATACCAGTAAAAGCTGATGAAATTGAAGCACTAGTCAAAAAGCTTCCAACACACAAAAGCTCTGGACTAGATGGTTTCACAGGATAATTTTACAAAGCATTTAAGGAAGAGCTAACCCCCATCATTCACAAATTATTCCAAAAAATTCAAGAAGATGGAAGACTCCCAAAATCTTTTTATGCAGCCACCATTATCCTAATCTCAAAACCAGATAGAGACATAACAAAGAAATAAAACTTCAGGCCAGTATCACTGATGAACATAGGCACTAAAATCCTCAACAGAATATTGGCAAACCACATCCAGCAATATGTTAAAAAGATCATACACCATGACCAAGTGGGATTCATCCCAGGGATCCAAGGATGGTACAATATTCGCAAATCAATAAATGTAATACATCACATAAATGAAATGAAAGACAAAAATCCCATGATCATATCCATAGATGCAGAGAAAGCATTTGATAAAATATAGCACCCATTTATAATAAAAACACTTAGCAAAGTAGGAATAGAGGGAGCAATCTTCAACATAATAAAGGCCATACATGAGAGTTCTACAGCCAACATCATACTCAATGGGAAAAAAACTTAGAGCTTTCCCACTAAGATCAGAAACAAGACAAGGATGCCCACTTTCACCACTCCTGTTCAACATAGTATTGGAAGTCCTAGCCACAGCAATCAAACAAGAAAAAGAAATAAAAGGCAACCAGATTGGAAAGGAGGAAGCAAAAGTGTCATTATTTGCAGACAACATGATAATGTACATAGAAAATCCTATAGACTCCACCAAAAAACTATTAGACTAATAAATGAATTTGGCAAAATAGTGGGATACAAAGTCAATATTCAGAAATCAAAGGCATTTTTGTACACTAACAATGAAACATCAGAAACAGAAATCAGGAAAAAATTCCATTTGATATAGCAAGAAGAAAAATAAAGTACCTAGGAATAAACCAAACCAAGGAGGTAAAAGACCTGCACTCAGAAAACTACACAACACTGAAGAAAGAAATTAAGGAAGACATAAACAAATGGAAGCATGTACCATGCTCACGGATTGGAAGAATTAACATCATCAAAATGCCAATACTACCCCAAGCCATCTATAGATTCAATGCAATCCCTATTAAAGTACCAATGACATATTTCACAGATATAAAAGAAACATTTCAGAAATTTATATGGAACCCTAAATGACCCCGAATAGTTTCAGCAATCTTGAGAAATAAGAAAAAAGCAGGAGGGATCACAATACCTGATATCAAACTGTATTACAAGGCCACTCTAATCAAAACATCCTGGTACTGGCATAAGAACTGACACATAGACCAATGGAACAGAATAGAGAGCCAAGAAATAAACTCAAGTCTCTATGGTCAATTAATATTTGACAAAGGGGGAAAAGGCAAAAAATGGAGTAAAAATAGCCTGTTCAACAAATGGTGTTGCAAGATCTGGACACATACATGCAAAAAAAAATGAAACTTGATCACCAATTTACACCATACACTGAAATAAATTCAAAGTGGATAAAAGAGTTAAATATAAGTCGTGACAGCATAAAAGTCCTGGAGGAAAACTTCAGCAGGAAAATCTGAGACACTCCATGTAGCAACATCTTCACCGATATGTCCCCTAAAGCAAGGGAAATAAAGGAAAGAATAAACAAATGGGACCTCATCAAATTAAAAAGCTCCTGCATGCCCAAAGAAAACAGCATTAAAATGAAAAGAGAACCAACTATATGGGAAAACATATTTGCCAATGATACCTCAGACATGGGTTTGATCTCCAAAATTTATAAAAAACTCACACGACTCCACTCCAGGAAGACAAAAAACCCAATTAAAAAATGGGCCAAAGACTTGAGCAGACAATTTTCCAAGGAGGACATACAGAGGGTCCAGAGAGATATGAAAAGATGCTAAGCATTGCTATCTATCAGAGAGATGCAAATTAAAACTACAATGAGATACTTCACACCGGTCAGAATGGCCATCATAAACAAGTCAACAAACAACAAGTGTTGGACAGGATGTGGAGAAAAGGGAATCCTAGTGCACTATTGGTGGGAATGCAGAGTGGTGCAGTTACTGTGGAAACCATTGTGGAATTTCCTCAGAAAACTAAAAGTGGAACTGCCTTTTGACCCAGCAATTCCACTTTAGGATTATATCCTAAGAGCCCTGAAAC
This sequence comes from Carollia perspicillata, assembly GCA_004027735.1. Classification (NCBI taxonomy): domain Eukaryota; kingdom Metazoa; phylum Chordata; class Mammalia; order Chiroptera; family Phyllostomidae; genus Carollia; species Carollia perspicillata. Next base: position 19,099 of record PVKM010017582.1, read on the forward strand.
AGCAATCCAAAAGAACCTGTGCACCCCAATGTTCACCACAGCACAATTTACAATAACCAAGTACTAGAAACAACCTAGGTGCCCCTCAGTAAATGAATGGATGAAAAAACTATGGTACATTACACAATGGAATACTACACAGCAGAGAGAAAGAAGGAGCTCCTACCTTTTGGGAGAGTATGGATGGAACTGGAGAGCATTATGCTAAGTGAAATAAGCCAGGCAGTGAGGGAAAAATACCACATGATCCCACCTTTAACTGTAACATAATCAACAAAAGAAAAAAGCAAACAAAATATAAGCGGAAACATTTAAATTAAGAACAATTTAACAATAGCCAGAGGGGACGGGGGAGGGGACAATGGGGGGAAGGTTTTTCAGAAACTACTGTAAAGGACACATGGACAAAACCAAGGGGGAGGGTGGAAGCAAGGGAGGGAGGCAGGTTTGGCTGGGGTGAGGGGGGAGCGTTGGAGGGAAAATGCAGACTAATTGAACAACAGTAAAATTTAAAAAAAGAAGAAGAAATAGAGAGAGAGAGAGAAACAAAAGTACAAAGGGAAAAATGGCAATGAATGACTACCAATCAATAATAACCTTAAATGTAAATGGGTTAAATGCTCCAGTTAAAAGACATTAGGTAGGTAAATGGATAAGAAAACAAGACCTGTATATACCTTCTACAAGGGACCCATCTTAGAACAAAAGATCTACACATACTGAAAGTGAATAGATGCAAAAAATATATTCCAAGTAAGTAGACATAAAAAAAGCTGTGGTAGCAATTCTTACATCAGACAAAATAGACTTCAAAACGAAGGCCATACAAGAGACAAAGAAGGTCACTACATAATACTTGAGAGAGTTGTTCAACAAGAGGATATAACTCTAGTAAGCATATATGCATCCAATATAGGTGTACCTAGCTATATAAATAAAATATTGGTGTATTTTAAGAAAGAGATAGGCAGCTATACAGTCATTGTAAGGAATTTTCACACCTTACTGTCAACAATGGATAGGCCCTCCAAAGAAAAAATAAGAAAAATATTGCAGAATTGGATGACATCCTAGATCAAATGGGTTTAATTAATATTTGCATAATATTTCACCCCAAAGAAGCAAAATATATATTCTTTTCAAATGTAGGTGGATTATTCTCAAAGATAGACCACATAGTAGGACACAAAACAAGCCTTAACAAAATCGTGAAAATTCAAATAATGAGCATCTTCTCAGATCACAATGGCTTGAAACTAGAAATCAACTTCAAGAACACAATTCAAAAATATTCAAATACATGGAGGCTGAATAACATGTTATTAAATAATGAATGAGTTAATAATGAGATCAAGGAAGAAATCAAAAAGTATATGGAAACAAATGAAAATAAACATGCAACAACTCAAAACCTATGGGACACCGCAAAGGCAGTCCTGAGAGGGAGGTTCATAGCAACACAGCCCTACCTGAAAAAGATAGAAAAATCTCAGATAAATAAACCCTACATCTAAACCCTACATCTAAAATACCTAGCAGAATAATGAGAAACAAAGTCCAGAACAAGAAGAAAGAAAATAATCAAGATCAGAGCAGAATTAATTGACATAGAGTCTAAAAGAACAAATCAAAGGATCAATGAATCCAAGAGCTGATTCTTTGAAAAGATAAACAAAACTGACAAACCATCAATTAGACTCAAGAAAAATGAGAGAGAACTCAAATGAATAAAATCAGAAATGAAAGTGTAGAAGTAACAACTGATACCACACAAAAGATTATAAGAAATAACTATGAACAACTGTATGCAAAGAAATTGGACAATCTGGGTAAAGTGATAAATTTTCAGAAACATACAGTCTTCCAAAACTGAATCAGTAAGAAGCAGAAAAATTGAGTAGACTAAAAACTAGTGAAATTGAAGCAATAATAAAAAAAAAACTACTGATACACAAAAGCCTTGGACCAAATAAATGGCTTTACAGGTGACTTTTACCAAACGTTCAAAGAAGAACAAACAGCTATCCTTCTCAAACTATTCCAAAAAAAAATTCAAAAAGAGGGAAGACTCCTAAACACTTTTTTAAGAGACCAGTATTATCCTATTCCCCAAACCAGGTAAAGACACAAGAAAGAAAGAAAACTACAGGCCAATATCTCTGATGAACATACATGCTAAATTCCTCAACAAAATGCTGGCAATCTGGATTCAGAAATACATTAAAAAGATCATACACCATGATTCATTGGGATTCATTCCACCAGGGATGCAAGGATGATACAATATTCACAAATAAATAAATGTAATACACCACATAAACAAAAGGAAAGACAAAAATCCCATGAGCATATCAATAGATGCAGAAAAAAGACTTGATGAAATCCAGTCCATTTATGATAAAAACTTTCAGCAAAGTGGGAATAGAGGGAACATACTTCAACGTAATAAAGGCCATGTATGAAAAACCTACCGCCAACATGATACTCAATGGGCAAAACTAAAAGCATTTCCATTAAGATCAGGAACAAGACATAAGACTTTAACCACTCTTATTCATCATAGTACTGGAGGTCCTAGCCACAGTGGTCAGACAAGAAGAAATAAAATGCATCCAAATTGGAAAGGGAGAAGTAAACCTGTCATTACTGGTACATGACATGATAGTATACATAGAAAACCCTATAGGCTCCTGCAAAAAACTATTCGATCTAATATGTGAATTTGGCAAAGTAGTTTGATACAAAGTCAATATTCAGAAATTAATGGCATTTAATTTTTACACCAACAATGAACTATTAGAAAGAGAAAGTAAGAGACAACATCCCATTTATTATAGCAACAACAACAAAAATAAAGTACTCAGGAATAAATTTAACCAAGGATGTAAAAAACCTGTACTCAGAAAACTACAGAACAATGAAGAAACAAATTGAGGAAATGGATGCATATACCATGTTAATGGGTTGGAAGAATTAACATCATTAAAATGTCCATACTACACAAAGCAATCTGTAGATTCAACTCAATTCCTATTAAAATACCAATGGCATAGTTCACAGATCTAGAACAAATATTTCAAAAATTTATATGGAACAAGAAAAAAAACCCAAATTCACAGCAATCTTGAGAAAGAAGAACAAAGATGGAGGGATCACAATACCTGACACTAAATTATACTACTAGACCACTGTAATCAAAACAGTCTGGTGCTGGCATAAGAACAGACACATAGATCACTGGAACAGAACAGAGAGCCTAGGAATGAATGCATGTCTCTATAGTCAATTAATATTTCACAAAGGGGCACAAGCATACAATGGAGTACAAATATCTTTTCAAATAAATGGTGTTGGGAGTACTGGACAGGTACATGCAAAAAAATGAAACTAGATAAACAACTTACACCATTCACCAGAATAAACTCAAAATGGATAAAAGACTTAAATGTAAGTTGTGATACCATAAAAGTCCTAGCAGAAAACAAAGGCAGTAAAATTTACATATTCCACATAGCAATATTTGTGGTACATGGGCAAGGGAAGTAAAGGAAAATAAACAAGCAGGACTTCATCAAGTTAAGAAGCTTCTGCATGGCTAAAGAAACCATCATCAAAATGAAAAGGGAACTGACTGTGTGGGAGAATTATTTGCCAATGTTACATCAACAAAGGATTAATATCCAAAATATGTATATAAAGAACACAAACGACTCAACACCAGAAAGACAAAAAAACCAACTAAGTAATGGGCAAAGGACTTGAACAGACACTTCTCCAAGGAGGATATACAGAGGGCCCATAGACAAATGAAGGGGTGCTCAACATCACTAGCTACCAGAGAGATGCAAATTAAAACTACAATGAGATACCACTTCACATCAGTCAGAAGGGCCATTTTTTTCAAGGTAGTTATAATTTTTTTTAACATTTTTTATTGTTTTTCAAGTACAACAAACAGCAAGTGCTGACAAGGATGTGGAGAAAAGGAAACACTTGTGCCCTGTTGGTGGGAATGTAGACTGGTACAGCCACTTTGGAAAACAGTGTGGAAATTCCTCAAAAAATTAAAAACAGAACTGCCTTTTGACCCAGTAATTCCACTGCTGGGAATACACACTAAGAATCCTGGAACAACAATTCAAGAGAACTTATGCATCCCTATGTTCACAGCAGCATTATTTACAATAGTCACGTTTTGGAAACAGCCTAAGTGCCCATCAGTAAATGAGTGGATAAAAAAACTATGGTATATTTACACAATGAGATACTATGAAGCAGAAAGAAAGAAGGAGCTCCTACACTTTGTGACAGCATGGATGGAACTGGAGAGCATAATGCTAAGTGAAATAAGTCAGGTAGTGAAAGACAAATACCATATGATCTCACCTATAAGTGGAACCCAATCTACAAAACAAACAAGTGAGCAAAATAGAACCAGACACATGGAGATAAAGAACAAACTGACAGTGACCAGAAGGGAGGAGAGGGTGGATAATGGGGAGAAGAAAGGGATGGATCAAGTCCAGGAACATGTATAAAGGACCAATGGAGAAAGACAATGGTGGGGGAGGATTGAGTGTGGGAGAGTGGGTGATTAGGGCAAGGGAGAGTAATGGGCAAAAAACGAGGACAACTGTAATTGAACAACAATAAAGAAATTTAAAAAAAGAAAAGTAAATAAACTTGTTCTGAGTGACCCTAAAAGTAGAACCTTACCATGCAAGCCAGGCTCCCCAGGTTGTCCCTTATGTCCTGGTCTGCCAGGAAGTCCAAGTGTCTGGCCTTGATCTCCTGTGGATATCAAAACATTGGTCAAATGGTCAGGTGAACATATAGCTCATTTTGTCACAAGGAGATCTTTTGAAGGCAAATATATTTCCAGATTTAGTATAGCCAGAGGAATTCTTTGACAAAATTACCTATTGGGTAAAATTTGACCAATCACCAACAAAAGGCTGAAGTGCTACCCAGCTATTGGCAGGATGTGCTGCTACAGGTAATGTATATTCATTAGGAAACACATTACTAGGACCCAGTATGGGAAGAAAAGATAATGTAAAGGGCCCTAAAACATCACCAGAATGGAATGATGATGACAGCAGGGATGGGGATTTTTCCTGCTCAGTGGGCTTGGTTCAGCAAGGAAAGAGACCTTACAGAGCCAAGGTTTCCCTCTACTGCTGAGTGTGGAAGGCAGGAGAGTTGAACCACTGTTTGCTTCAGTCTTTGAGAAACAAAAACTACAAAAGGGGGTTGGCCAAAAGGGAAACATAAATCAACTCACTTTCCCCTAAACAGAGTCTCCCCCTAACACTATGCTCCAGGAGAACTCTGGACTGCTAGAAATTTACCTCGAGCTGGAAAAACATTTAAAAAGATAATACTTCTTACCTTTTAAACCTGGGAGGCCAGATGCTCCTGGGAGCCCAGGAATTCCACCAAGACCCTGTGAACCCTTCAAAGCAATATAGGAATCATTATTTCTGTCCACAGCTCAGGGCCTCCCACTCTCACACCCCCTTCCCTTCCTGAGCCACTCCCTGAGGGATGTACTCTGTGTCAGGAGTGAATTGGGGGAGGGGAACTGACATCCTGCAGAGGGGAACATGATGAGCGTCCTGCAGAGGGGAAGGTAGGAATGCATCCTTGGGTTTTTAGGGGAGATATTTGATTTGTGATTAATCCTGGTGCTGACATTCATAACTTCCCAATGCCTATTAAGACTGGAATCTTAGGAAATCAAGGTTTTCTAGAAAGTTTCTTAGAAAATACAGAATGTGACAGTCAGGCCAAGCACTTGGTGTGCTCTGAGGACAGTTGATTATCACTGCTCATACCAAGGCTCTGGAGTCATTAAGATAAAGAGATATGTGATCAGATTACCGAGGAAGAGTAGGGAGGGGCTATAGGAAGAGGTTGCCTGAGGCAACCATAAAGTCTAGGACAGAATTGGCTGAGCTAAATGCCTCAGTGTTCATAGAATTATGGCCCACAAGATTTAAACTAAAGGCAGACAGAGGCTAGCTCTCTTTCTCTTTCTCAAGGATTCCTATATGATCATGCTGTAGCCACCTGCATTCCCAAAAGGACAGTATTTTATGTGGGAGAAGGAACTCTGGGCACAGCCTAGGATTAGTCTGGCCTGGCAGAGGGGGGCAGGGTTATTTTTTTGGGGGGTGTTCTAGAGGGGCCTAGGTAACTGACACTGCACAGTCCTACTCAGGTGAGCACATGGATGCACTGGCAAGCCAGAGGCCTGAAGGATAGGGTACAGGTGGTGGGCCAATAAGCAGCAAGAAGAACAGCACACAGTGACTAGTAGCAAATAGGACACCAGTGCACACAGACTCCAGAAAGGTGCCTGAAGCCAGCCCGCAACTGGGAACTATCTAAACCACCTGGATGGTCATGCTGTAGCCACCTGTGTTTCCTTTTAGAGTGGTATTATTTATTTTTTTTATTTTTAAACATTTTATTTAGTTTAGAGAAGGAGAAAGAGAAGGAGAGAAACATCAATGTGTGGTTGCCTCTCACACTCCCCGTACTGGGGACCTGGCCTGCAACCCAGACATGTACCCTAGACTGGGAATCAAACCAGCGAGCCTTTGGTTTGCAGGCTGGCACTCAATCCACTGAACCACACCAGCCAGGGCTCAAACAATGGTATTTTTAAGTGGGAGAAGGAATTCCAGG
>PVKM010017583.1:0-25791 GCA_004027735.1 Carollia perspicillata
TGGGGTGCATAGGTTCTTTTGAATTGGTATTTCAGGATTCTTAAGGGAAACCCCCAGCAGTGGAATTGCCAGTTCAAAAGGCAGTTCCATTTTTAGTTTTTTGAGGAAATTCCATTATGTTTTCCATAGTGGCTGCACCAGTCTGCATTCCCATCAACAATGTACTATGGTTCCATCTTCTCCACAACCTCACTGGCACTAATTATTTGTTGATTTGCTTATAATGGCCATTCTGACCCATGTGAAGTATATCTCATTGTGGTTTTAATTTGCATCTCTCTGAGGACTAGTGATGTTGAGTGTCCTTTCATATGACTCTGAACCCTCTGTATATCCTCCTTGGAGAAGCGTCTGTTTAGGCCCTTTGCTCATTTTTTAATTGAATTGTTTGTCTGCCTGGAGTGGAGTTGTGTGAGTTCTGTATATATTTTGAAGATCAAACCCTTGTCTGAGGTATCATTGGCAAATACATTTTTCCATACGTTTGGTTCCCTTTTCATTTTCCTGATGTTTTCTTTAGCCGTGCAGAAGCTTTTTATTTTGATAAAGTCCCATTTGTTTATTCTTTTCTTTATATCCCTTGCTTTAGGGGACATATTGGTGAAAGTATTGCTGAGACTTTCTCAGAAATAATCTGAGACTTTCCTACCTATGTTGTCCTCTAGGACTTTTATGGTGTTGTGACTTATATTTAAATCTTTTATTCATTTAAAGTTTATTTTTGTGTATGATGTAAGTTGGTGGTCAAGTTTCATCTTTTTTGCATGTAGCTGTCCAGATCTCCCAGCACCATTTGCTGAAGAGCCTATATTTACTCCATTTTATACTCCTGTCCTCTTTGTCGAATATTAATTGATCATAGAGACATGGGTTTATTTGTGGGTTCTCTGTTCCATTTCATCGATCTGTTCTTATGCCAGTACCAGACTGTTTTGATTACAGTGTAATATAGTTTGATATCAGGTATTGTGATCCCTCCTGCTTTGTTCCTCTTTCTCAGAATTGCTGCGGCTATTTGGGGTCATTTATGGTTTCATGTACATTTTTGAAATGTTTGTTCTATATCTGTGAAATATGTTATTGGTATTGTAACAGGGATTGCATTGAATCTATAAATGCTTTGAATATGGACATTTTGATGATTTAACTCTTCCAATCCATGAATATGATATATGCTTCCATTCATTTGTGTCTTCCTTAATTTTTTTTTCAGTGTTGTGTAGTTTTATGAGTGCAGTTATTTTACCTCCTTGGTTAGGTTTATTCCTAGGTGCTTTATTTTTCTTGTTGCTAGAGCAAACAGGATTTTTTCCCTGATTTCTGTTGTTGATATTTCATTGTTGGTGTACAAAAATGCCTTCAATTTCTGAAGATTGACTTTGTATCCTCTGTGTTGTCAAATTCACTTATTAGGTCCAGTCATTTTTTGGTGGTATCTATAGGGTTTTCTACATACACAATCATGCCATCTGGAAACAATGACGATTTTACTTCCTCCTTTCCAATTTGTGTGCCTTTATTTATTTTTCTTGTCTGATCATTGTAGCTAGAACTTCCAATAGTATATTCAATAGAAGTGGTGAAAGTGGACATGCTTGTCTTATTCCTGATCTAAGTGGCAAAGCTTTTAGTTTTTGCCCATTAAGTATCATGTTGGTGGTAGGTTTCATGTATATAGTCTTTATTATGTTGAGGTATGTTCCCTCTATACCCACTTTGCTGAGTGTTTTTGTCATAAATTGGTTCTGTACCTCATCCAATGCTTTTTCCACATCTATTGATATGATCACATGATTTTTGTCTTTCCTTTGGTTTATGTGATGTATTACAGTGACTGATTTGCGAATATTGTACCATCCTTGCATTCCTGGGATGAATCCCACTTGATCATGTGGTATGATCTTTTTAATGTACTTCTGGATGTGGTTTGCTAATATTTTATTGAGGATTTTAGCATCTATGTTCATCCAGCAGTATTGGCCTGTAGATTTCTTTCTTTGTTGTGTCTTTATCTGGTTTTGGAATTAGGATGATGCTGGCCCATATAAAGAGTTTGGGCCCATAAAAAGAGTCTTCCTCCTTAGATTTTTTGGAATAGTCTGAGAAGGATAGGGGTTAGCTCTTCTTTAAACGTTTTGTAAAATTCTCCTGTGGAGCCATCCTGTCCAGGGATTTGTGTGCCAGGAGGTTTTTGATCACTGCTTCAATTTCACCAGCTGTTATCAGTCTCTTCAGGCTTTCTGTTTCTTCTTCATTCACTTTTGGGAGATTATATTTTTTTAGAAATTTGTCCATTTCACCTAGGTTTTCAAATTTCTTGTCATATAGTAGTTTGTAGTAATTTCTTAAAATCCTTTGTATTTCATTGGTATGAGTTGTAATCTTTTCTCTTTCATTTCTGATTTTATTTATTCGGGTCCTCTCCCTTTTTTTCTTGATGAGTCTGGTTAAAGCCTTGTCAATTTTGTTTATATTTTCAAAGAACCAGCTCCAGGATTTATTGATACTGTGAATTGTTCTTTTAGTCTCTATGTAATTTAATTCTGCTCTGATCTTGGTTATTTCCTTCCTTCTACTCGTTCTGTACTTCATTTGTTGTTATTTCTCCAGTTCTTGTAGACATAGGGTTAGGTTGTTTATTTGAATGTTTCTATCTTTTTTAGGTAGGCCTGTATCACTATGAACTTCTCTCTTAGGACTGCCATCACTGTGTCCCATAGGCTTTGAGTTGTTGTGTGTTCATTTTCATTTGTTTCCAGAAACTTTTTTTTATTTCTTTTTTAATCTCATTATTAACCCATTCATTGTTTAATAGCATGCTATTCAATCTCCATGAATTTGAATGTTTTTAAGTTTTTTCCTTGAGGTTGGTTTCCAGTTTCAGGCCCTTATGATCCAAGAAAATGCCTGCTATGATTTCTATTTTCTTGAATTTGCTGAGGTGTGTTTTGTCTCCTGTCACATGGTATATCCTTGAAACTGTTCCATGTGCATTTGAAAAGAATGTATATTTTGTTTTTTTGGGATGAAAGGTCCTATATATACATCAGTTAAGTCCATTTGATCTAGGGCATTGTATAATGCTGCAATATCCTTGATGATATTTTATTTGGAAGATCTAACCATTGTTGACAGTGGGGTATTAAAATCTCTTAGTATAAGTGTGTTGCTGTCTATATCCTTCTTGAAGTCCTCCAAGATTTTCCTAATATATTTTGGGTGCTCCTATGTTAGTTGCATGTATGTTTATAATGTTTATGTCTCCTTGATGGACTCTTCTCTTGAGTGTTATGAAGTGTCCTTCTGTATCTCTTTTTATGGCCTTTGTTTTAAAGTCTGTTTTGTCTGATATAGTTCTGCTACCCCAGATTTTTTTCTGTCCAATTGCTTGGAATATTTTTTCCAACTCTTCACTTTCAGTCTGTGTAGGTTTTTTGTTCTGAGTTGGATCTCTTGTAGGCAACATATGTGTGGGTCATGTTTTCTTATCCTTTATCATAGAAAGTTTTGGTGAGTATGCAGAACAACTAGAACCCTCATATACTATTAGTAGAAATGGAAAATGATACAGTTGGTTAGGAAGTTTGTCAGTTTCTTTAAAAGTTAAACAGTCATCTACCATAGAACCCAACCATTCTACTCTTAGGTATCTATCCAAGAGAAATGAAAGCTTATGGCCATTTAAAATTTGTAGAACACAAATGTCTGTAGAAGTTTTATTATATTTCCCCCAAATTGTAAACTACCCAAATATCCATCAATGGGTGAATGGATAATCAAATTATGATATATCCATGCAATAGAATACTTACCTACAATAAAAACATAAATTTTTGAAACATACAATATGGATATATCTCATAATAATTATACTGAGTGAAAGAAGCCAGACAATAAAGAACATGTATTATGTTCTTTCATTTATATAAAATTCTATATAATGCAAACAAATTTATTGTAATGTAAAGCAGATCCGTTGTGTGAGGTTGAGAAGATGGAGAGGAAGAGTGGGAAGGAATAACAGTGTACAAAGAAACTGTTGGAGATGATAGATATGTTTATTATCCTGACTTTTATGATGGTTTTGTGGGTATGTACATATAAAAACTTATCAAACTGTATACTTTAAATGTGCCCAATTTTTCATATGTCAGTTAAAACTTAACAAAGCTCTTTAAAAATAATTAAATAAAATATATACTATTTTATATACTATTATAAATATAATTAAGTATTTATATACTATTAAGAATCAACCAGAAATGAGTAACACTAGTTTTTTATTAAAATCTCCTGAGAAAATAACCTGCTTAAAGAGAGAATTCTAAATTACATTTTTTTCTGAATTTCAAAATGGAACCTAAAAAGCCATATTAAAAATATTTCAAGAAACCTTGGCTGGTGTCGTTCAGTGGATTGAGTGCCAGCCTGTGAACCAAAGGCTGTTTCAGTTCCCAGACAGGGCACATGCCTGGGTTGCCAGCCAGGTCCCTAGTTGAGGGCACGTGAAAGGCAACCACACACTGATGTTTCTCTCCCTCTCTTTCTCTCTTCCTTCCCCTTTCTCTAAAAAGAAATAAACACAAACTCTAAAAATATTTCAAGAAAATAAGTAATCTAAAATTATGTAAAACGAAGTGATATTGTTATAAAATGGAATTACAACATGGTCTTTAGCAAGTAGAAATAGTAGAAATTAAAACTGGTTAATACTATATCATGTTTTTCAGTATAAAAGTTAAGATGTTTGGGTTCTTGAATTAAAGAGAAGATTTTTCAAAGTTATGTAAAATTAACTTGTTGATAATAATGTGATAGTAGAGTGTTTCATAAAGAAGGAAGGGAGAAAAACTAATTTGCTTACTTAGAGTTTCATTTGCCCTTCTTTGTCATGGTTCTTAAGATACAAGCTGAAGTCATGTGTATGAGACATTCCTTATTTGCTAACAGAGGTTTTCAGTGCTCTAAGTTTTCCTCTAAGTATTATTATTATTTTTAAAATTATTTTATTGTTCAATCACACTTGTCTGCATTTCCCTCGTCCACTCACCCCATCCCAGCCAAACTGACCTCCCTCCCTTGCTTCCACTCTCTCCCTTGCTTTTGTCCATGTGTCCTTTATAGTAGTTCCTGAAAACCCTTCTCCCCACTGCCTCCTCCCCTCTGGCTATTGTCAGATTGTTCTTAATTTCAATGTCTCTGGTTATATTTTGTTTGTTTTTTTCTTTTGTTAATTATGTTCCAGTTAAAGGTGTTCTTCTAAGTATTATTTTTAGCTGCATCCCACAAACTGTGATATGCTATTTTGTTATTTCCATTTAATTCAAAATACTTTTTAATTTCTCTTTCTGTTCCTCCTTTGGAAAATATTTGGGTTATTTAGAAGAATGTTGTTTGGTACTTTTATTTAGTATTCTCATTTAGAGGTGTGTTACTTAGTAAATATTTACTGATTTTCCATATATCATTCTATTACTAATTTTTTTCTTTTTAAATTAAATTTATTGGAATGACAATGATTAATAAGATTATACAAGTTTCAAATGTACAGTTTATTTTCTCTTTTCATTATTTATTTATATAATTATGTAATTGTTCAATTACATTTGTCTCAATTTTCCCTCCATTGCTCTCCCCTGCCCCCACTCACCCACCCATGGTGATTAGAGAACATACTTTGTAAAACTTGACATCTTTTAAATTAATTAAGATTTTTTTATGGCCTAGAATGTGGTCTAGCTCGGTAAAGTTCACCTATACATTGGTTGATTCTTGTACGTGTCTTGAAGGGAGATCAAACCCACAACCTTGGCATATCAGGGCAACGCTCTACCCAGCAGAGCTACCCAGCCAGAGCCTGTCTTATCTTTATTTTATGAATACAATGTATCCTTTTCATTGGTATTAATTATTCTGATTGTGATATATTTTGCTATAGTTTTTTCATGCTTCTTGTAGTTAGGTTTCATTGCAATTCTTGTGTCTGTGAGTTTATTGCTTTTACCATTGAATTTTAAAACTCTCATGCATTGTTTATTCACCATTTTTTCTCTGTATCCCCGTCCCATGCTGGGCATTCTGATTACATGCATGTGAGGCTGTTGGAAGTTGCTCCAGAGCTCAATAAAGCTGTAGAGTATTTTCAGGCTTTTTTCTTTTATATATCTTTTCAAATTTTCTAATTTTATACATTTTCTAATCTACTTTTATTCCCATTCAGTGTATTTTTCACCTCAGATATTATAGCATTCATTTTAAAACTTCAATTTGAAAAAATATCTTCCATGTCTTTCTTAACATGCTCATGTTCTCCTCTTCCTTCTTCAGTATATGGATTGTAGCAATAATAACAATTTTGATGTCCTCACTTATTAAGTCTGCAACCTGTAACATTTCTGGATCTGTTTGCATTTATTGGTTGTTCTTATCTCGTGGGTCATTTTTCTGCTTTTTTGCATATTTAGTATTTTGAGTAGATGCCAGAAGTGAATTTCACTTTGTTGAGTGTTGAGTATTTTTGTATTTCAGTAAGTATTCACAGTCTCCATTCTGATATGCAGTTAAGTTACTTAGAAATCATTTGGTCCTTTCAAGGCTTGGCTTTGAACGTTGTTAGGTAGATTAGAGCTGCCTCTACAATCAAGCACTACTGAGGCAATACCTTTCAGATTAGTCTACCCAATGTCACATATATTATAAAGCTTTATACTTTGTTTGAACATATACTACTCTGACTGAGTAGTATATGTTCCTAGGATTGCTCTACCTGCTTCTTTATTTTGTATCTCTCCCAAGCCTCAGATAGTTTCCTTACATGCATGTGCTCAAGTCTAGATGGGCTGGGAGAAAGGCAAACTCTCTGCGGATCTCCCAAGGGCTCTCTCTGAGTAGCTCTGTCTTCTCCAATATTTTGTACTGCAAACCCTAACCATCTTGGTATCTTTGAACTCCCAATTCAATCTCTTCAACTGTGGGAAGCTACCGGGCCATGACAGGCTTCTCAGGTGATTCTATTCATATGTTCCAGAACATATTTCTCAGGTTATTCATTCATTGACTCACTTGTTCATACAATAGATATTTATCCAGTGCTTATAATATTCCATGTTCTGTTGTAGGCGTTGGCAATACAATGAAAGACAAGAAAGAACAATGTTCCTGCTTTTAGATGTTTACATTTTGCTGGAAGGAAGTCACTGATAAACAAGTATATTTCAAAAAGAGGCAAGTACGAGGTAGAAAATAAATTCGATACTGTAATAGAAAGTGACTGAACAGAAGAATGCTAATTTAGGTGTGAGTCACTGAGGAGGCGACACTTGATCTAGTACTGAAATAACAAGAAAGATCAGTGATGAAAAGTTCTGAGAAAGGATAATTCCAAGACAGCAACTAGCAAATATGAAGGACTTAAAATGGGAATGGGAATGTGTATTTGAAAATAGAAAGAAGACCAATGTGGCTGGAATATAAAGTAATGAGGAAAATTGTGGGAGTTGAGATAAGAAGGGCATGGTGTAACTTTAAAAAAAAAACATTTTTATTGTTGTTCAATAACTTTTAGTCTCACTGCAAAAACAATCAGGGTGAGATTCAGACACTCCTTGTTCATATGAATACCCTCTTTTTCCTTGCAGGCCTATCCAATTCTACTCAAGTGTCTATTCCTATATCCAGAGTAGATGCTACTTACTATACTAATCATAGCAAACCTATTTATCTGGCTAGTGATTGATTTAAGAAAAGGCACATGACAGAGATATAAATAATATCCTGAGGGATAAACAAAGACCTGAGGGATAGTTTTCTGAGAAAGAGTTCCTTATTTATAAAAAAAAAAAAAAGGTCTTTTTTTCATTAGACTAGTAATTTGCAACTAGAAGCAATTTTGTACTCCAGGGGACATTTGGCAATGTCTGGGTACCAATGGTATTTAATGAGTACAGGCCAGAGATACTCCTAAACATCCTACAATGCATTGCACAGTCCCCACAGAAAAGAATTATCCAGACCCAAATGTCATTATTACCAAGATTAAGAATCCATTCATGGGACGTTGTTAGGTCTAAATGTGATGGCCATCTTATAACCAGGAGGATGAGCTGATGCACTAAAGATGAGAAAGTAAAAAAATGAAAGAACTGTAAGGATATAATATCTTTGAGGTGCTAAATCACTCAACTTGTTACAACCACTTTACCTTAGAACTAGATGCTATATAAACTATTACACTTGTCTATAGATTAGACTATTTTGAGTTAAGCAATTGCATATAGGAGCCTACAGGCAAGAGGAGAGATGTATTTGAGAGTCATCAACAAATATATGAAAACTGAAGCCATAGGACTGAAAGAAACAGGTCTCTAGAGACCCAGCCCCAAGGGAATGTTAATATTTATAGGCTACATTGAGTCAACAAAGAAGACTAAGAAGGAACAGTCAGGAAGAGCTAACAATAATAGCTAACATTTTCATAATGCTTACTACACTCCAGGCACTTTTCTGAATGTCTTATAAATATTAACTCATTTAATCCTCTAACAATCTTATCAAATAGATACCATTATCATACCATTTTGCATGTGAGGAATGTGAGTTATAGATCAATGAAAACTATTTTGCTTATTATCACAGGGTCTGTGAGTGTACAAGCTGAAAGTCCAACCCAGGCCATCTGGTGCCAAACTCTAAATTGCTTTGTTATGCAACATGTTTTCATGGAAGTTAAGGGAAGAAAGTGTTTGAGAAAAGTGGGTAGAGTCAACTGTATTGAATGCTGTTAATAAAACATGTAAGATGAGGACTAGGAGTTGTCACTGGATTTGGCAACATGGAGAACACTGGTGACCTTGACATGAACAGTTTCAGCTCCTGAGATAGAAAACAAGCTCATTTGTAAGGATTGAAGCATAAATAGGAAGTTAGAATTCTAGACTTCAATCTAGACTTTCATTTAATTATTATATGTATGTAAATGTTGCATTTAGGAATTAAAGTTCTAGACTTTAAGAAATTAAGGCCAAGATAAATAATATAGACAGTTATAGTCAATTTAGTCAGATACCTATTGACTTCAATCATAACTTGGAATAATTATGGAACTCATATGTGATTGGTTTTGCTACCCACTAAACATTATCAATAATTTTTCATTTGACTTCTTTCCTGGGTTTTGCTTTCACCTTCTTATTTTGCCTGCTTTAAAATAGACACCTGTGCCTCTGGCAGAAGCACAGTCATGTCAGTCAAATTATGGCCTTGACTGTCACCAAGGAATTGGGTTCCACGTGTACGTGCCTCTTAGCCTGTAATGAGCAGCAGGTTACTGTATTCTGTGTGTGAATTTCTGGGATAAACATTACAGGCGTTTCTCTCATTGGTTATAAATATCTAGGAAATCTCACTGCAGTCTTGGCATAGTAAATCTTAAATCTGAGTACATAATACAGTGAAGTCATAATGTACAACATAAGTGTTATAAACAAATTAGATAAACAATTATGTTTGTGTCTACTAGTTTTGAGAAAATGTCTTATGCTATCAACATATTCTTGAGAGAATTGGCTGGCCTTCTACTATTCTTCCAAATCTTTATTATTAAAATGTTTGGTGGCTCAAATTCTGAAACTGAACTTTAAGCATGGTAGGTATGATACTCTGCTTTTATTAATAATAAAATCATATTTAAGGCTTAAAAATGTTCCAATTGGGGAAACATAGATGATGAATAAATTAACTGTATTATCTTCAATTATTACTTAATACGAATAATATTTTCTTTATGAATAAAATCACAGTCATGATCCCATAAAATGGTATCATATAATAATATGATTTCAGTTGCATATTAATGAATTTAACAAAAGTAGAGTTATTATATTTTCATGAAAGTAATTGTCATCAAAGTACATGGTAGTGACTTTTTTGTTGTTGTTGCTCTAGATTTTTATTTTAATAATCACAAGGGAAAAGAACACTAGGCAGCAGATGTAGATCCCAGAGTGAATGTTTGCAAATAACTAGTAATGGCATGACATTAGCTAGTTATTTAACCCATTTGAGTCTCAATTTTCTCATTTGAAAACTGGGAATAATAGTACTTACTCTGCATGTAATAAGTGCTTAGTGAGTGCTTTCTAATTTCAGCTTTGGTGGGTGGATACCATTACATTTATGTAGAAAAATCAGCACATGATCAGTGTAAAGATCTTCACCATTCCGATGGAATATGGCAGTGGGGGGGTAATTCTGGTCTAGGAATCTTTAAGCACACAGAAGATACTTATCTATTTAGACACATTCCAATATAGGCCTAATTTAAAGAAGACAGATTAGATCACTTATCAGTCCTACTCCTTTTCCCAGCTGAAATAAAAACATAAACATCTTGCCTAAATAAATGTTAATCTATTAATAAGTATGATGCATGCTGAGATCAAAGTATCAGACTTGACCGACCATTTAGTTCTGTAGTGTCCATCACATTAGTCAACATAGCATGACTCTTTGGCTTTGGTTTTTGGCACTGATGTTATCTTTTGAAAAAAACCCATAAATTCATGTGAATGAGTGTTCGTGGCACAGATCAGGTTTAGACAGGTAGAGCCAAGTCATGCTCTTCCCCTGTGCTTTTCCTTGGCTTCCTCGCCGATGTCCCTGTTGCTCTTCTCACAAAGGACAGTGACGTGCTTGGCTTCCAACCCACGTGGAAGAAGAGGCTTATTAAAGTCTAGATGCAGGTTCATTTTTAACAAAAGCCATGCCCCCAAATGAAGAATTCATCCCAACAGTCTCTTTGGTGACAGGAAAACAACTGACCTGATTAATGTTTTTGTTCAATTAACACATGTTTAATATCCTGAATATAATATATATTGCAGTTTAATAAAAAGAATTTAAATGTGGGAATCAGAAGGTCTGATTCTACTCCTTATAGAGTGGATTAACCTCTTGGATCCTCAGGTTCTTTATCTATAAAATTGGTATAATTATGCCCGTGCCAGAGTGTTTTTATGACAAGAAAAATGTGGTAACATATGTAAAGTGCTAAAGTTTAGAGAAAAGCAACTAAAAATAGTATGAAAGAGGAGTCCCATTTACAGAACTATAGAAATACACAGATGACAATGATAAACATGTAATAATAGCAGTGGTGAGGGATTAAAAAATTCCACAATGTTCCTGGGATCTACTTCAGTTGAAAGATTGATAGGCTGGTTGGGAGAAAATGGAACAATAAACAGAAGGATTGTAGGGGAAGAAACCTGGAAAGGGACCAAGAAGGTGTTTTGAACATACTAAGTTTAAGATGCTCATTGAGCATCCAAGTGGAGTTCAGGAAAGAGACATGGGGTGGAAATACAATCATGGCAGTCCTCAACATACAAATGATATTTAAAGCCATGAGGTCACCAAAGAAGTGTGTGCAGGAGAAAAGAGCAGAGGACCAAGGGCTCAGCCTTAGACTCAGCCTTGGGAGCAATAGCCTTCAGAGGTCAGACTGATGAGGACGTACCAGAAAAGAAGACAATCTAAAATTAAATTCTTTCTTGAATCCATTTATGTGTTCAATATCTTTGAACATTATTGCAGCACTGCAGAATAAGTAGGAATTGCCATAACAGCCTTCCAGAAAAATCTAGAAAATAAATAGCTGTTTTAAATTATAGTATTATAATTAAAGGGAAAAAAGAATTGTGTGTGTGTTTTCATAGTATCCCAATTCCTGTTTCCTTTTATGAAAAGGGGTTAATTCATACTGAAGTTCAAAGGTACAAAGAATAAATTGTCAACATGTGTTTTTGTATCTCCATTTCTGTATCTTTTATTCATAACAAAAGGTGCATGAAGGCAAAAAGTTCACCTCAGAGCATGTCGTCCATGGTAGCCTGAAAATACAAAGGTTCCAACTTGCGTTTTGAAAAACAAGGTCTATTTCAACAGTTTCCATCTTTCTAAGGACAGTCATTCAATAAAAAATCATATGGTATACAAGGAAGACTTCATGAAAGATAGTGCTCTGTGGCAGGGTTCAGCTTTCTCTCGTTTGATTCCCTCATTGGCAACTATTCATAACACAAATGCTTTGTCCTTTTCTCCCTCTCCCTACCACAATAGGCCAAGTAATTAACCAAGTGAAGAGGCTGTCAGTTAAATACTGATACTAATCTAGGCATAAAAGCTTCTTTAGGGAACATTGGTTTTGAACATGTCTTCAGCATTATCAGCATTGATTTTATTCAATCCAATTCTCACACAATCGAGTGCTCTAAATGTTTACATGCCTTCCAGGCAACACGTACAACATGGGTGACCCACACTGTAGAAACCATGTTCACAAAGAATGCACCGACAATAAGCTCTATTGTGCCCCAAGGCCCATTTTTCCAGGAATTGATGTTCCATCATTAATTAATGTCCCATATCTTTAATGATAAGATTGTCAAGAACAATTAAGGAAATGATTATAAGTGTCCTTGGCAACTGGAATGCCCCACTGAGTTTAGCTTACTTTCACTAAGTGTGGCTTAAAGGTCATTTCTTTGAAGTGTGAAGATTTAAGCATGTCTTAAGACAGTGGTGTCATTATGTACACATGTTATACAAAAATAAAGACATCTTTTTAGCTTGCTCTCTTTGGCATGGATAAGAAGATGTTTAAAAATAGTTGAATTTTGAGCCATTGCTTCAGATGTTAACTAATGTCTCAGTAAAGGATCTTCAGGA
This sequence comes from Carollia perspicillata, assembly GCA_004027735.1. Classification (NCBI taxonomy): domain Eukaryota; kingdom Metazoa; phylum Chordata; class Mammalia; order Chiroptera; family Phyllostomidae; genus Carollia; species Carollia perspicillata. The sequence goes on from PVKM010017583.1 coordinate 12,727, forward strand.
ATTGCTAGGGTTTGTTTATTACCTGTTTGGTTAACCCGTTTGATTCATTCATACACTATACACTATAATTAATTCCTTTCAATGAATTCAAATTGGGTTACCATTAGCTATCAGGGATTTCTTTTTTCTTACTTTCACTTTAGTCTGTAGTGCTTATCTGTGCAGACACAGCCTTGTTTAAGCCTATAAGCCCTTGGGTCTCCAAGACAAGCCCCCTCTTCCAAACCCTTGTCAAAAACTGAAGAGTCTGCTCCTTTACCCTATTTTCAAGCTAATATGTTAGCCCATTGCAGTTCCACAGGTGCTAACAGAAGACATGAGTCCTAAGGAGTGCTCAAGTACTGCATTCCTCTTGGCACAGCAGGTTGCAGAAGTATTGCCTCTGTCGTGGTTTTCCTTGTCTCCCAAGTCTCACAAAGGTGACATGAGGGCCTCGGTAGATGCTGCAAATATACCTTGTAGATCTTTCCTCTCAGGTTCTGTCATATGGTGTCCTATGGGATGGCAAATTATTGAAGCTTTTAAGTTTAGACTAATTCATAGAGCCACAGTGTTGACATAGCACTGAAGCAATATTGTAAAAACATACAGCTATCCTTGTCATGTGAAATAAGCTACTTTTAAGATGATCTGAGGAGTATTAGAGTTATTTTCAGTTTATTGGCATAGAGAGGATACAGTCACCATATCGATAGCTGTGTATCCTGTGCCAGAATCTCCAAAGCAATAGCAGCTACAAGGGAAGTCACACCTGATTAAATTTGTTATGATGCATAGCTAGCTATTGTCTAAGATCTGTCACTCAGATACGTGACAAGGTACTGTCTCCTGATTTCCTCAGGGATAAGTTTACTATTCTGGTTTACTATTGGCTTACTATTTTGTTAATCAACGGGAACTCCGAAGACTTGCACTTCACACTTTCTGTCATGCACGGACATGCTAGTTCACCTGTTAGAGAGACAAAGATAGTAATTAGGGATTCTTCCAGATACTGGGGAAAAAAAGAATATTCCAGTTATATATTGAGGAACTGATAAAACAAACACTGAATGGCTTCATGAATCCTCTTTGCCCAGTGAGAGAAACTCAGATCCAAACTTCGCTTATCACCTGAATTCCCTAAACCTGTTCTCTGGAGGGCATAGGGCAGGTAGAATTCTGAATTTCAAGAAGCAACCGCAAACCAGTGTCCCATAATCTCCCAAAGCTCTGACTGCTTTCTCTTTTAATCCTAACCCTAAACCTCAGTACATTCTTACCCTGTAAGTGGTTTCCACTTTAGGGAAGACTAGGGGAAATATTTATTGAAGTCTCTGAGTCTGTGGTAATCACACCCATCTTGATCCTTGAGATTAAGTGTTGATTCCTGGCTTCTGCTACCTCAGGATCCATTATTCCCACTGAATGAATGAACATATTTCAGTGGCAGTATTCCCCTTCATTTTAGTTCAGACACCACTACAGCGCTTTCCTAGGGAACTGGCACTTCCCTCACCTAACATGTGTGTCCATGTCTTGATGAAGGCCATGTCTTCTAAGCCCTTGCAATGAATAGGGCTGGAGCATAAACTGGTTATATAGGGTAAATCCACCTTATGTACATAATCATTTGTATTTTGTCTTCCGCATTAAGGCAAATAATGTCTGGTATCTCAAGTTTATCCAGCTTAATCCACTGTTGAGTCCAATTTTGGTTTATCAACTGAGCAAAAAATTAAGATAATTCTAAACTCCTCCAGCTAGAATGCTAAATTCAAAATCTCTACTTAAGCATAACTATGTCAATAAACTGTAAAATAATGTTCTATCCTATCTAGTCTAGAACTCTAGAAGTCACCAGTGCATTTTGCCAGGTGTTAACAAGTTAGAAAATGTTTCAGTTCTCTTGGAATGTAAGCCTTTTTCTCCTAGGTTGGTTTAATTGAGCCCTTGGAATATGTGGCTCTCTAGCTGTCACTACTGATCCGAAGATACTGAAGAGTAGTAAAGTAGGATGATGTGGAAACCTCTTCTTCCCAACTTACTACCTTGGGTGAAATCATAACAGAGACGCCAAGCAACTCAAGCCCAACCTCTCAAACACAGGCTACTTCTATTGGTGTAGGAGGCTCAGAGGGATTTAGGGGTCTGAGATACTGTGAGCTATGCAAACTCTCCAGAATTTAGCCATTTCAAATCCCAGTCCTTTATTCTTTCCAACTAAAGCCTTTATTTTTACCTCAGAACCAACAAAGCTATAATATCTATAAACTATGTGATTCATCAACCCTGAGTCTACAAGAAAGTCTTATTTAAAGACAATGTAAAAACTTCCCAGTTTTATTTTACCTTGCCCTCAGCTCAGAATTTAAACTCCTTTTATAGTGATTTCTCCCCTTTAGCTCTCCAGTGAAATTTTAAGTATTTTAAATGAATTTTAAACCTTGTTAATTTTTTTCAGAATTGTACTCCTAAACCAAACCTTCAGTATCATATTTCTATTCCTCTTTTCTATAGAAGTTTTCCTATTAGTACAGTGGTTTCTTTCTTCTCTTTTCTTTACTCTCCACTCTTTAATTATGCTTTAAGGGGAAAAAATCTATCTGGACTTGGAATTTGCCGACAGAGGGCATATAAATTGCCCTTAGTTCTCACGCTCAGTCTGGGAGCTGCTAAACCCAATTCTTAGACCTATAGTGAAAAATCAGATTAAAAGGGATAATTCCCACTTTACTTCCCATTAAGTACAGTGTTTTCTGCAGCACAGCTGTTGTCTTATCATCCTACTTGGTTTTCTAACATGCTGAAATGATGCTATAAATAAAAGGTGCCATTTTTAACATATTCACTAGTAGGATTCTTTTCTTTTATCTCTTGCCACAAACTTTCTGATGTCCTAAACAATAAGTAGTAACTGCCACGCCTGCACCCTAATTTCTGCCCTGTTTTCTGAGAACAATTCATTATCTGGATATATAAAGATAAGGAGTGAGGAAGGAAAGTACTCCAGCTACTCCCAACAGAAGCTCCACCACGGGAACATACTCTGCTCAGTTTTACAGCGAGTACAGACTATGGCTATCTGAGCCATGGTATAGACCCACACTGTCTGTATGTAATGAGAGGCACGAATGCAAGCCACATTTGCAATTTTAAATTTTCTAGTACCCACACTTAAAAAGTGCTAAATAGTCACATGTGGCTAGTGGCTACAGTATTGGACAGTGCAAGTCCCAGCAGTCAGAAAGTGTTATGAATATCTCCATGCCTATGTTCATTTGCAGGTGGCTCTTTCTAATGAGTGAAAAAGGAGTGAGCTTTCGATTATTATTCCTAATCTTATGCCTCCCCTCCCCATGGAGAAAATAAAACTTTCAATTATCTAACAGAAATAACTGGTTGATTATGAACCTTAATTTTCAATGTTGACATGCTTTTTTAAAATCTTTCTCTGTATACTCTCGAGTGTTTTGTTGAAAAATTAGAAAATTGCTACCCAGACATAGTTTTAAACTCTAAATCAGAAAATTTAATTTTTATCTTAATTTCTTTCCATCAGTACATCAAACAAGCTCTAAAACAGCTGAGAAAAAATACTACCCTTTAAACTAAATTCCAAGTCTAGTAAATGAAAATAATTTACAGTAGCAGGAACTCTTATCCACAACTTCCGTGTTGCTGACCCGTGTGTGTTTGGAGAGACTTTTTTCAGTTGCTGCTCTCCTCTGTGTTTTCTCTTTGGAGAGGAGATGTGCACTCACGCAGCTAAAGGTGCTGCAGGAAGCTGAAAAATGTTCCCATTCTCTCCATTTGTTTACCAAACACGCTGCTTCACAGAAAACTCAACAATCTTGATGTTTCTGTTTCAAAATGTGGCTATTTTACAAGAATGTGAATAGCTTAGAAAGACAATCCTGCCCTTTTAAATGTTCAAGACTAAATACCCCATTCTCTTCATTAAATGAACAAGATCCATTCTTAAAATTACCATTTTACTTACAGTTCATGTCTTTCTTTCTAATTGACAACTTCAATCATGTTTATTCTGTTATAACAATTTCTTATAATAGAAGAAAATATAATATATAATAACAAGAAACTCAAAATGCAGAGAACTCAACAATAAAATTAGAATAGAAATGTTGAAACTATAGATGCTGTGTAAAAATCTATTAATACCTAATATTGTAATTATTGTGAAGAATCCAAACTACAGAATTCCAATAGTTTAAATAATAGCCTTACTATGAATCAAATAAAACATATTAAAAAACAATCAAATGCATATTTAACATTTTTTAAAAGATTTTATTTATTTATTTTTAGATAGAAAGGAAAGGAGGGAGAAGAGTGGGAGAGAAATATTAATGTGTGGTTGCCTCTTGTGCCCCCGCTACTGGGGACCTGGCCTGTAACCCAGGCATGTGCCCTGACTGGGAATCCAACCAGTGACCCTTTGGTTTGCAGGCCAGTGCTCAGTCCACTGAGCCACACCAGCCGGGACCATATTTAACATTTTTAATAACTAAGTTGTGTTGTTGGAAAAATAAATTTAATTCATGAAACAAAGTGTCAAATTTGACTACATTGTTGGTACCCATGTATAAATTGATATAATATCTTATACATATAAAATACTAACAGTGATTTTTAAAATAAAAATACCATTAGTGTTTTACAAATATGGTAATAAATTACACTTGCTTCATCCATGATGTAAGACCAAAAGGATCTTGACTACTTTAGAGAGGGGAATGTTTTGGAAAGGCTATTTATTTTTGAAATTTTTAATAGCATCTAAATACTCAGATGGAACAAAGAAGGAATCCAGTCAATGTTTGCCATTAATTCAGCATGCCTGACTTTCATTTTGTAGGCAATTAGACATTTAGAAAAAAACATGTTTGTTATTATTTAAAATCTAATGCTAGCCAGCATTTATTGAGCATGTGCCATCCACAGGGAAGTGTCCTAGTGGTTTACATGTATTCATTTCTCAATAACCATGTGTCAGGCACAGCTATTATTCCCATTTTGCTGACAAAAAAACTGAGGCAGACAGTTTATATAATAAAAGAACATTGAATGAAAGTATCTTCTCTACTAAACAATATTTAATCAGAAAATAATTGTTGTAAATTGCCAAAAACTTGTAATCTCATGGAGTAGATGTGTTTATACTCAGATGGAGGTTGAGAATTAAGAGAGTGCAATCAGCAACGGCATGCCAGGGAAATCTTATGAAAATCCTATTAAAAGGTTTAAGGGAAGCAGACAAGGTTTTTTGTTGTTGTTGTTTTGTTTTTCATTTTAAAGTTAATGAAGTCAAAAGTCAGTGGTGGAAAATATCCAGAACCTAATGTGACCTAACCCTGTGGAGGCAAGGGGCTTAATTCTTCATGTAGGAATTTCCCTGTGGATAGAGGCAGCTCAGGGAGAAGCCAAGATCTCAGGAGGCACAAGAGCCTCCGTAAGAAGAAATGTTCATGGCTCTCTTTCATTCCCTTTCCCTTAGTCCTACCCTACTCAAGAAACTGGAGAAATGTTAGAGTTATTGATACACTCGTTATAGTTATTAATAAATTTGCTCCCAGGTCACTATATTAATTTTTTTTACTTAGTATGTGCTTAGTGCCCTTTTGAATGAATGGATAAATTAACTGAATGACTTAATAACAGCAAAATAACATGAAAGAACAACGTATTTTCATCTCCTAAAAGTATCTAAGGATGAGAAGAATGAGAAGAAATTAACACCTTGCTTAAGTGTTCCTTCAACACTTGACTTTGTTCAGAATGGGAGCTCGTCTACAATATTGTTTGTTTTAAATTGCTTCAACTGGTGTATTCTGTTTACTTTGAACTTCTTGGAATTCCAAATCTGTAAATTGCATTCCAACCAAACAGCAATATACCATTCACAAAGTGAAATGCCTCCAAGAAGCATGAGATTAGCTCATTTTAGTGAAAGATAAGTTCATTAAGACTCTTTGAAGACTGGTGGAATGTCTGGAGTTAGAGTTCTTTTCAAGTACCTTGAGTTCAACACTTTAAATTAATTTAACTCAATACAAATTTATTGAGCAAGACACTATGAGGATACACACGGGTGTAAGTTAGAAAGTCATGATCTTGAAGAGTAAATATGCCCACTGTTAAATACAATAGAAGGAAGAGTGTAGTTAGTGCTATGAACACAGAGGAAGGATAAATCATACTGGGCCTAGGAGACCGGGAAGAATTCATGCTTGGTACTGCGGCAGCCATTGTGCAACTACAAGGGAGACATTACTGACACACGGAGAGTGGCAGTACAGAAAGATGGACTGGATGTATGTGTCCTTGGTAATGTCATTGATCTGTTAAGCAATCCAGCAACTGCTACCTCTGGATTTCTTTCTTAATTGGGAAGATAAAAATTTAATTAAAGTAATGCCACTTTCTCTCTTGCAGGAGAGATGACTCTTTGTCGTAGGGCCCACAGATCTGGCTGAGCTATAACAAGGGGTTGAATGAAACTCAAGGGTTGCAATGAGAAAAGAAAGGTGGGAACAAGTGCCAAAATGTAGAGTAGAGAGAAATCTGCATTTCTGAGCCTGGAGGGTCGGAGGGAAGGGGGAGCCAAAGACATCTGAGTTTTAAAATCTGACAATCGCATGCTGTACTGCTATCAACCTCGACAGGGTACAGTAGGAGGAACAGATCTGAGGGTAAAGGCACTAAGCATAATTGTGGTGCTGAGTTAGAAAATGTAGGGAAAGGACTGACATTAATTTTTCTAAATACCCTTGAACCAATTGTACCATCATTTATGAGGATATCGGCATGGCACTATCCTCAATTGGTCAATCAAGCATTACTCACTCCACACTGAGGTGCTGATATTTATCCAAGCTGAGTTTAATATTGCAAAGAAACCACTGTTCTACTTCTTACTGGTTGAGAAAAACAAATTAAATAAATGTATCAATTTCAAAAGGAAACCTGACTAAACTGAGAGCAAAAGAATAAAAAAATGTTGAAAATTGCAGGGGCCAAGAAATGGGCACCCTTCCTCAAGAGGTTTCTGGAGCATGCCAGTCAGAAAAATGAGGAAGTGATTCAAGAGGACAAGGAGGATTCCTGGAATTGGGGCATCTGGCACAGGAAAGAGCTGAAGGAGATTCCCAGGTTGATGCTGAGGATGCCCTAGGAGGACTTCCACAAGCCTGAAAAGCAGCTGTCAGTACCACCTGGGACAAGAGGGTGGCAAGCAGGATTGTGTCTCAGGAAAAAAAAAAGATTTAAAATATATATGAATTTATCTGCTGTGTCATTTTCTACTCACATGGTTAGATCTTTCTTGGTTCTAATGGAAACCTGGAGGAGACTGAGAGTCTTCCCATGTACTCAGGAAGAAGCGAAGAACTGGTATGGTTAGCACCAGCAAAGTTGAATAATCAAGTTATAGCCGTAAGAACTTAGGTGGGAATACAAAGTTGTAGGGCAGGAGAATAAGCAATCAGCCTCAGGAGATGGAATTAATGGTAGAAACAGGCAGCACCAGGAAATGCTGTACAATTTATTGTACTGAGCCTTCCAGGGCAATTTGACTTTTTTAAGTCGTCATATAAATAACTTCGGTGAAAACTAAAATTTAACCGTAAGTGAGAAAGTGAGGAACCCACCCAGAGAACTGGCTCAGATAAAAAGATAACAGTTGCCTCACTGAACCCTCTGTCCCTCCACTCTGCAGCCAGCTAGCCCGGTGGTTCGGTGGCAATGCTGCCTGACCTCCACGTCCAACCAGATCACTAAACAACCCAGAGCGCCTTGTAGGGATGCAGGAAGGATTTGCTTCCCGAAAACTGCTCAGCCACAGTCTCTCACGGTGTGGGCAGCAAAAACATACTTTATATCTCTATTCAAAACTATCATTTACATTTTGATCCAAGTATTCCAGCTAAGTAAATATTTCTGGAAATCAAATCAGAGCTAGCTTGAGCTGGGTGCAGCTTTGCTAAGTCACTGCTAAGTTTTGGGGAAGACATAAAAGCTATGTTGCACACAATTAAAATATTAAATTACACATGAGCAGAATCTGCTTGAGTCTTTAAAAAATAAAATAGCACACGGAAAATTATCTTACATAAAGAGATGAAAAACGGCTGCCAAAAGGAAAAAGAGAGAATTTTGAATATAAAAATTGCCCACTCATAGTATTTTGCCATGTGAAAATCTAAAATTACAGAAAAGGAATGTTCTTTAAAAGTCAACCAGTCAAAAAAAAAAAAAAAAAAAAAACCAACCCTTGATTTACAGCTGTAGAATCGCAGGTCTAGGGAGGCAAAGTGACTTGCTTGGGACAAAAAACTATTTATGGAAAGGCACGAAATGGAGCCGAGACTACATGACTACCAACCTACTGTCAATCCACATTAAGTGCTGGCTTCAATTGCTTCCACCAACATGCTATTGCCAGGCTGGAGAATAGGGTGCTCCCGGCACAAAGGGCTTACAAAAGGTCAACATTTCAACCAGGCAGCAGGTGAAGCATAGACAAATGCTGAGTTAATACACTGCACACAATGTGATGACATGTGTGCCAGGAGGAAACTTCACAGGGTTTTCAAAAGAAACTTCACAGGGTTTTCAAAAGATCCCAAGGATCCTTGTTTAAACAAGGATCAGAACACTCCTGCCTCTTCTCTGTTCCTTTCATGTGCACATTAAAAGAGCAGAGGAATTCTATTTCCACTGTAGGTTTTTGAGTGTGAGACCAAGAGAGCTAATGATGCAAAACTACTCTTAGTGACGTAGTGCTTCAACGGGGCATCCCCAGCACAACCCAGATGATGGCCATTTGAGCCTTTCTTTTAGGTCTCTTACATCAGCTTCAAGACAGCCTCTCCCCAAACTGAGTTTCAAATGCTGCTTATACATACGCCCCAATGAATGAAGTCAGCAGTTGCAATCTGGGTACATCCTCCACACTCCTTTTCCAAAGTACCCTCTGCAACCATAATTCTAGATCCTGTGTTTCCCTCCCTCTGTGTCCCAAAGCACAGGTAAATAATTATTCCTTTTTGTTAATTATTGGTGCTGCCTCCTTGCCCCTTATCTGCCAATTTCCATTTCATTCAATAAGTGCAAAAATATGTGTTCCGATATGTGCAATAAATTCTCTGGTTCTTAGGAATGTTTCATCGTTCAGGATTTTCCTTCACCTCTAAGGTAAATGAGCTTACCATAGTCCATTAAAATTGTCATTTTATCCAAAGACCACGGACAAACCAAGTCAGGTCGTGTTTCACTCTTATCTCGCTGTCGATCAGAGAGGAAGTCTTGCTACTCCCTCTTTAGCTTGAAGCTGATTATTGGCCTCACAACCTCACAAAAGGAAATGCAGTTCTTTCCACACCTGAAGGCATTTGAGGTGCAATTTGTGTGGTACTTACAAGCCCTGATAAAAGGAAAGGCTGCCTATTTTCCTAATCTGTCTGTTTGCGTTTGTAGGCATTGAGAATGCACAGTGAGAACGCTGAACTGTGGCTGCTTTCAAGGCTTGTGTTGGGCAATAACAGCTACTGGTAACAAAGAGAAAAAGCTCTCTCCAAATCTGTGCTTCATCGGCTGATACCTGTTTGAGGGTATTCTTAGGTAGGATACTCCTATAATGGCCAAACCTTGCCATTTCCACAGACATGAACTAAAAGTAACATAACTGGAATTTTTTTTCATCTTCTAACTTCAAATATTCTGTCCTCATTTGAGAAGATGTAATGCATAGAATATAAATATAAGGTGCTAATCTTAAAACCAGTGATAGAGAATAGATATCCCATAAAGAGAAATTGGTTAATGGGTTTTAAGTAGGATTTCTAAAAGGGAAAAAAGTTTTCCTTCTCTGTGATGACTTAGTTGTTCTTCTGCTTGAAATTTGAGATGAAGTCGTGTTACGTGAAGTCCTCTTCAGCACTGATATTAGTATTTTACAATCGTGGAATCCTTAATCAGAATCTCAACAGATGAGTCCCGAAAATCTCTATGGACATAACACTGCAAGTGATTATGATGCCCAGCTCCTAACACCCGTCAACAGTGCCTGCCATGCCCTTGACAATCAGGTGTTTCAGTGCTTATGAGAAAGGTGTTCTGCTATTCACTGAACAGAGAGGCCTATCGCTTTTATATACCAGATGATTTAGAGGAGAAGTTGAAATTTTGTTATGGATGTAAACTAGCTTGATTTATATCTTTGTTACAGAAGCAGTTGTAGAATAGATAGAAAATTTTCTAAGGAATATTTCTTTAGGGGTCTCCTCATATGTTTCAGCTAATATTTCATTGAAATTCCAAATTTATGGACTAGAAAGCAAAGAATGGTTGACCTTGGCCTGGAAAACTTTGATGATGAGAGTACCAATCAACTAACTTCAATGTAAAAACCTTGTAAAATTCCAGCAAGCAGCTTAATCACTGAACAGGAATATGCTAAAGGATGAAATAGTCTGTTTAAAAAAGTTGTTTGCAATTGTCTATAAAAATCATGAATTCTATCTGCCTAAAACAGGTTTGTTTTTCACATGCTTTATATGAAAACCTTGTTTCTGTAAGTAATTACCCATTGCGATCTGTTGCCTCTTCAGGGCTGCTGACAACACTGCAATGCTGATGGGTTAGAGGAAGATGCTCGCCTCCACTGCGTGAGTGACTAGAGGACGAGTATCCAGAACTTGATCACTGACTGATGCATTAATTCAACAGAAGTATTGTGATTCACTATGTGTGAAGCTCTGTGAAAAGTTCTGGAAACTCAGCAGTGAATACGGCATGTAATTTTTACTCTTTTTAGGGTACTGGAGGAAATGAATATATCTGACTTGGATTTTTACGTTCTAAGATTAGAAGTTTTTCATTAAAAGTATATTTGTGTTAACTCCTTACAAAGATATTAGTGAAAGGGCTTTGAAGGAGTCAACCTATAAAGAGCTTCTCCCTGAGGAGGTAGTGTCTCATGATAAACAAATTCTGCAAAAAAAAAAAAAAAGGTTTTAATTGTTCCCAATAATCTTACTAAGTAGGTGAAACAGGGCACAACAATTATCAAGGGCGAAAGAATTGCTTCTCACACAGGATGTCAGATTCAAGTGTCCAGATTTGCAGCATTTTTAGAAACAAGATGCTGTTGAATTTTGATGGATTATTTAAATTAACTGTACTGAGTAGAATTAGCAAATCTAGTTAAGGAGCATGCTGAGTCTGCAAACCTTCAGGTGACTATCACGGAGCTGCAAAATTCAGTAGGGAAAAGTTAGTAAGTTGGGATAGAATTATTAGTGAAAATTTATTCATTTATTCAATGAATATTTATTGACCTTCCACTATAAGGCAGGCAATATACTAAGGTCCTGAGGTCCTTAGTATAGGACCTTAGTAAGGTCCTGAGGTCCTGAGGTCCATAAAGATGAAGACAGACCTTTCTGCAAGCAAATTTGTTCTTAAAATTGAAGGTGAAATAAAAACATTTCAGATGAACAAAAACTGAGAAACTTTATCACTAATAGAGTCTCTCTAAAAGAATACTCAAAAGAGTTGTTCAAATAAAGGTAAATGATCTCTAACAGAAGATTTAAAATGTAGAAAAGAATGAAATCTGCAGCTCGGTCAAATTTGATGTTCTGTGAACAGCTAAAATTATGAGTGAGAAATCTATGGTCTTTCTAGGTTTAAAGAACTACAGGACAAAGTCATTCAGCCACTGGAAAATAAGATGGAAATCCCATAAAGGAGAGAGCCACAGAGGGGAAGCCCCAAATTCTGTCTGTAAACTCTGCCCAAGTCCCTGGCTAACACCTGACCCGTACATGCATGGGACAGACTCCAGGTAAGAATAAAAGCTGATCTGAGATTTGAGTGGTCATTCAGGTGGGTGGTGGAAGTAGAAAAGGGAATGGGGGGAATAAATGGTAATGGAAAGATACAATAAAAAGTAATGAAAAAAATGCTTCATAACCCCCCAAAAAAGACAATATGGTATTTGAGTTCCATAAAATGCATCATTTTCTAAAACACTCTTAAAGGTTAAATAAAACAAAATTCAGAGTTCTCACAAAATAATATTCACATTGCTCTAGATACAATAAAATATATCTCAAAATATGAAGAAATCTTGGATTTGGGTTTGGTGTGCCTTCTATAAAATAGTAGTTTGTTTATTTTAAGATGCTTTCTCCAATAATGAAGGCCATCTTAGTTTGAATAAAATGATTCTAATAAATTATTGGTAATCTATTTTTCAGAACATGTACCATCCAGTTCTTTGGATATCATTTCTTAAATTATGGAAACTGAAATTAACAATTCACATAAACATAGACTCTCCCGACCCAGGAACAGTGTGAAAATATATTAGGAAAGAACTACAAGGCCATCCCCAGCAAATAGTGCTTTTGAATAGAGAAATAGAAGCTCTGTTCACAAAGAACTGAGGGGATCTATTTGTAGTTTCATGTCCACATTTTGAAAGCCCCCAATTGTGGTTTCACTATCAAAATAATGAAGTGTCAATGGCATTTCTCCTCACAGTGAAGAATTAATTAAACAACCTCTATAATGATCTGCCTTCTAACAGTACTATTTCTGACATGAGACCCTTTTACCTTGATTCTGAATTACATGAATCCTTGTGAATGCTTTAGTTGTAAATACTCATCTTGCTTCCTCATGTGTGATATGAATTTCTATGATCATAGATCACAATTATCTCCTTACTCCTTTCAGAGAATTTGAATAGCCCCTTTGATAAGACAAACTCGAAGTGTTTTGCAAACACACCATTTACCCGAGCCAACATGAATCACTGCCCTCATTTTATAAGGAGAGCAATATCACCTTTCAGCCAAAATTGTTAGGCAAAAGAAAGTCTTAAATCACACCTAGAGACCAGCTACAAACACAAGGGAGCCAAGTTCTGGAAATCAAGTAATATTTTTCATCATCAAGTATGTCTTGCTTTATGTAATATATGAATTTCTTTAAAGATTCCCATAAATTAATTGTTTTAAAGTCAGATCGACCTTGAATGCATTCTGAAGATATTTC
>PVKM010017584.1:0-10528 GCA_004027735.1 Carollia perspicillata
GTGGATTCAGACTGCACATTTTTCATGCCACTGTGCTGTCTGTCAGAAAGGAGTCCAAGATTGCCAGTGTGCGTCCAACTCCCCCATTCCTTCTGTGGGTGGAAATTGTGACAGCACTAGGCAAGACCCAAGCTCAGATAGTTTCCCTGGATTAACAGTGAGCTGCAAAAGACACATCTGAATATCCCTTTAGGCGTGCAGACACCTAAGGAACCATATACCGAATCAATCTTTAGACATTTTGCTCAAAGACCCTAAAGAGTTTAGGGTCCTTTAAAAGTTAATATTCATAATTTCATCATAAATTTAGATAGTTGCAAAAAATGTAGTTGCTCGCATATTGTAAATATTGACATTTCGAAGTAAAACTGTTGCATCACCAGCTTAAATGCGCACAAATAGAATCTAAGTCCTACGACAGCTTGTGGCCACCACTCATATAAGAAGTACACAAACGAGCTCATCTTTAGCGAGCAAAATCTCTGTATTTTTCTGTTTTCTCCTTGAAACTTTATTTCCATCTACTTCCCCTTCAGAATTTTATGCTAATGTAAGATATTTATGACCGAACCTCTTCTACTGGGCACCCCATCGTACTTTAATATGTTGAACATCTGTAAAAAATTTGAAATGTATACACTTCAAAACCCCTGTGACCCTAGGCTTTAAGTGTTTTTTAGATTGTGTTATCATTACTAGTAGCACACAACTGATTGAGACAACCTAAATGAATAGACTATTTTGATAAATGCTAGCAAAAAAAGTCTTATTGGAAGCTTACATTTCATAGTAAGAGAGATGATGCTATCCCCTGTCCAAACATTATATTATATTATCGTGGATAAATATTATTTATGGCTAGAATGACAAAGTATGTAGCATCCATTCTATTTGTATTTTCCATTTTTTAGAGGTGAAAAATCCTTGTTTTTATAAACAAGGAGATGGGAATGAAAACATTTTGTCGTAGAAATGTCCTTCAATTTTGGGAACTCCTTCTTACTTTATCTGCCTCAAATCACATGTTAATCCCTTATCGAACATTAGTTTTAATGACCTGTCAGCTAACAACAACACTGTTTCTTTCTTCTTTCAATTTCACTGAAAGCAAGGTATTGAAAACCACCTGATTTGCAAAGGATTTGTTACCCAACCTGTCATGGGTCAAGTTGCATCCCCTCCAAACTCAAATAGTGAAATCCTAACCCTCAGTACCCCAAAATGTGCCCTTATTTTAAAATTAGGTCACTGCAGATGTGATCAGTCAAGCCGAGGTCATTAGGGTGGATGCTAACCCTCTGTGACTGGGATCCTTATTAAAAGGGGGAATTTGACCCCTGGGACAGACATGCACAGAGGGAAGGGGATGAGAAGACAGTGGGAGAAGACAGCCACGTACAAGCCAAAGAGGGAGCCCTGGAAGAGACCCTTCCTGCACGGCCTCAGAAGGAGGCAATCCTGCCCCCTCCTCGATGTTGGACTTCCGGCCTCTGGAACCGTGAGACAACACATTTCTGTCATTCGAGCCGCTTGTTTGTGGGACTGTGTTACGACAACTGGAGCAGACTAATACGCAGTCCTCAGTGTTCATCGCCTCCCCAACACTTACACTAAGATTTTCAGTTTTCCCTGTATTTGGTGCCCAGGGGGGTTCTTTAAAATGCAGGAGCAATGCACCCCAATTAGACTGGGAATGAGAGCGAGCACCACTCCCCTTTTGCAAAGTGAGGGAAGAGCCCCAGTGAACGGGGGCACGGTGTTTAGTAAAAGCGGTATTGGATATGAGGGCCTGCATGTTGCTTTCCTTCAAAATATGCTTGTTCACAGCCCTTTGGAAAGTCCCAGCCCCAGAGGAATAGGGTGCCTGCTCTGAAGATGACTGTGCCAAACTGCAGGAACCCTCCTGTAACTCAGGGATGTGGCAGACTTGCAGGCTGGAGGCGTTGGTGACGTTTTCCTGGAGGATGTGATTACCTGCTGCCTTGTGTGTAGAATCTTCACTGTGGCAGGGAGAGGGGAGGGCGTTTCGGCTGGGGTGGGAGCAACTTGGGAATGGGCTTCCGAACAAATTACGGACTTGCTAGAGTGGGTCCAGCCACAGTGGGCCTGCTCTTATGGACCTAGGAGCTGGTACTCAGCCACCAGAGATTTTTGCCTGAGCAAGTGGCTTGACTGATGAAAGGGATGCTTAGGAAGATGAGCTGGGCGTCAACACAGAAGATGGGGACGTGCGAGCAGAGCTAGGAGGTAGGAGGCACCCAAGGGTGTGGTTGTTAATGTGCAGACCAGTGTAACGGTGTTAGACGTGGAGAGGCCGCTGCTTGTTGGTTGTGAGGGAAATTGCAATTGTGTGCCTATATTATGGTCAAACTGTGTGCTGACTGCCCCATGATCTTCATTTCTGATGGGTTGCCAGGTCCCAGAACTAACTCCCGACCTGTCCTCCACTGCTGCCGCCACCTTCTGTGTTGGAGAAAGACTTTATGACTTTCGGTTAGTCACACAGAGGTTCACCCGGGGCAAAATTTCTCTCTCGCTTGGCTGATCCTTCCATTGTAAGGACGGAACAGGTGAATATAGTGGGAAACACTGGGTGGTTGACTATAGAGAACCCGGCAGATGTAGAGGTAGGACTGGTCACTACTCATTGCTGTTGGTGCACGCCACCCTTTCTCAGGGGTGGTGAAGGGCTGTTCTGAGGGCCGTGTTGCACCTTAGCCTGAAGTAACTGAAATCTGGGTCATTGAGGCCCCATTGTGCATTGCCTGAGAGTTCCACTGGCTTTCCTTCCTTTTCCAAATTGGGAGGTGCTACAGGACCCCCTGCTGAGCCCCTCTGTGGAGCAGAGCCCCTCTTCACACTCCTTCTGGTCCTCCCAGGAGTCTGGTCTCATGCCCAAACGCCCCCAAAGGGCTATTCAGGGTTGTGAGTCTTTTCTTTTTTTTAAAGATTTTATTTATTTATCTTTAGAAGGGAAGGGAAGGAGAGAGGGAGAGAAATATCAATGTATGGTTGCCTCTTGTGCATCCTGTGCTGGGAACTGGCCTGCAACCCAGGCATGTGCCCTGACTGGGAATCAAACTGCATTCGTTTGGTTCGCAGGCCCGCGCTCAATCCACTGAGCTATGCGGCCAGGGCAGGGGCTGTGAGTCTTGCTGATTACGTAGTGACTGAAACAGAGCTCTCCTGTGTCCCCCAAACCAGAGTGTGTCCGCTGTCCTCACTCCCCACTCGAAGCAGGGAAGCCCACTTGCTTCAAAGCACCCAGCACACACACCTCCTTCTATCGTGTAAAAGGCACTGTGTTTTTAGGACTCTGAGAGGGTAAGAAACCAGTGTTATTCTAGAAGAAATTGGTGGTCACTTTTCTTATCACCGTCCAATGAGGATCACTGGAGCCTTTTGGTGTTCTTAATGCTCCCACTCCCCCGTGCCAAGGACACTCTCAGCTGTCGTGGTAGGGCCATGACCTACTGGCCATGTGGCTGCTGGTTCTACTGGAACTTACCACTTGGCATTTCTTCCAGGGATGAAAAGGAGATTATCGATAATATTTGAGTGAATTTTCTTACCTAGGCTGACTCTGGCATTTCTCATTCGCGTGTGTCTTTAGTTACACCCAATGGTAGAGACCATATGCAAGCATCGGCTGAGACCCCCGCACTGATGGCTGCCTCTATGTACTAGAGGGGAAAGTAAGTGTGTACGGTGAGGTTTTAATAGTCCTTCTGATTTCACATGTACTAACCAGGGCCAGGTACATGACCAAGCACTTTAGACATTAACTTGTTTTCTCCACCAGCCTATGGAGTGGGAAGATTAACATTTACGTTTCACAGGGAAGGACATGGAAACCTGCAGAAACTGAGTATCTTTCCTAGGGTCACAAAACAAGTGAGCGGCTGTGTCAGTCAGCACGAATTTAATTGGGCTTGGTGACCAGCAGCCCACAAAGCTTAGTGGCTTGCCACAAGGGCTCCATTCTCACTCCTGCTCCACGTCTGTGGAGGGCACTGGAGGCTGCCTGTCCTCACCCTGGGATTCAGGCAGGCAGGGCAGCCACAGCCCGGGAATGGTTGGTTGTCACAGCAGATGGAGAAAATGCTTGCGGGTGACCTGTGTTCTTTCTGTTCATTTTGTTGGCCAGGGCTTGTCACAAGGCTGCTCCTAACTTCAAATGGCTGAGGACGTACTGTCCTACCACCTGAGAGGGAGAGAAGGATGGTGTGTAGCAAGTGCTAATGACTGCCACTGTGGCAGAAGCAGGGTCTGCTAAGAAGCACTCTACGTTTTACAGACATTATCTCCAGTGCATAGAGCAGCCCTGTTAGACACCATCGTCCTCACTTCATAGATGGAGGAGCCATTGAGCCCAGAAGGGTCTCGGGCCAGAAGTCACAGGAAATTAAAAAAGTGGCCCCGTGTGCATCCCTTAGGTTGGCCAGAGTCAGAGGCTGTCTTCGTCCCACCTGCCCTGAGGATTTCCAGTGCCACAGGCCTCACTTCAGCTTCAGAAGAAATGAACCACGTATATTTTTAAAAGACAAAAAAAATTTTTTTGTAGTTTTTTAAAAAAAGATTTTATTTACTTTTAGAGAAGGAAAGAGAGGGAGAAAGAGAGAAACATTGATGCGTGGTTGCTTCTCACACGCCCCCTATTGGGGGCCTGGCCCGCAACCCAGGCATGTGCCCTGACTGGGAATTGAACCATTGACCCTTTGGTTTGTCGGCCAACCTCAATCCACCAAGCCACACCAGCCAGGGCAGACAAACATTTTTTTAAAGTCATGTGTTAATTTTCTAATGAGAGAGGTAATAATTTCACATTGGTACAATTCAGACAATACTTACGGGTTTGAGGTAGAGTGTAACAGTGACTAATAATCAGAACATCTAGAGAGAGCCACTGCTGGCATTCGGGATAGGGCCTTCCGGGCATGTTGGCTCATAATTTGCTTCTTCGTGTAACAGTCCACTGTGAACATCTTTCCAATAAATACACTTCATTTTTAATGGCTGCATACTATTCTGTTGGCTGTGTGACGGGTTAGTGTGAATCCTTTAATGATGACTGTCTGTTTTGTTTTCAGCGTATCACTGTTTTCTTGTTTCGAGTTCCACTTCTTTCTTCATAGTGATGTCTAGTATCTTTTCCTAGTTTCTATAACCCATTCTATTCATGCCTTCGCAGGTGGGAAACATTGTAATGGTCCAAGATCTTTAATCAGAACATTAGTTCCATCATTACCTCTTTCCTTTCCCTTTTCCAAAGAGACACCCCCTAGCCACATACACACTCAAATGCTATTAAAATGTTTATGTTCCCAGAGTCACAAGCCAGGGGTTTTCCTCGGCATTTCTTTTTGGTTTCATACAATGTCTCTGAAATTCCCTGGTAAACGGCCCTCCTTGTTTTTTTCTTTGGACTCTTTTGGTATATCCATTCCATATTCCTTGTCTTATTTTATGTTTGCATGCTCCTATTCTAGACCACTAGATACAATGGTTTTGTGCACTTCCTGGCTGCTGCCGAAGGCAAGGCACGAACCACCCTCCACATGTGCCTCCTACCTTCCTTCTCTGTGCCCGAGTACCCCCCTCTCAGACCCTCCAGTTCCCTCCCACCGCACAGCCCCCCTTTGCTCACACGTTCTTTCAGCCTGGAAGGGCCTTTACCACCAACTCTGGCTGTCTTCAGGATCCGGCGCAAAAGCCTGCTCTCTCGAGCAGCCTTCTCCGATCCCTTCCCTTGGCCAACTTTAATCGTTCTTTCCACCCTGCTTCACAGCACCTGAAGAGGAAACATTTATTCAGCGCCTATGGTGTACTCTGAAGTGCGGGGGCAGAATCCAAGAACAAGCCTCGGTCTCCAGTCTTCAGGGACTCTTCGGCCCTTGGGGAGATAGGAAAGCAACGGCCTAACTTCAGTGTTCCAAACGCGCAAGTGCAGGTAGGCGCGAGGTGCCAGGCGAGTACCATGGTGGGCCAGCAGTGGTTGACTTTTACTTGGTGCACGTTTCCTCTTCAGGAAAGTCAGGATCCTGGGGTAAGGTCCATTTCGCAATTCACCTTTCGATCCGGGCGGAATGAGCTGTGGCACCTTTGGATCGTGAGCACCCGCAGGCTTGATGGACCAACGTTTCAGGTGTGCTCAAGGGACGAGAGCATGGGTGGACACCAGGCACGGGTCCAGCCCCATCACCCACATTTCCCGGAGCCAGCCCACTTTTCACATTTTTCTTTCTCCCCTGAAATGGATGCACATTCCTCTCCAGATTTAGAAGAGAAGTACTAACTATTTCACGAAAGCCTGGAAAATATGACTTTTCCAGAAATGGTGTGGGCCGGTTAAAGATGTTCAGGTTCCTGGCAACCGCAGGACGGGCTGCGCCCTCGCTGGACGCACTTCCCCCGAGGCCCGATGGATAATTTCGCACGGGACTGGCTACCTCTACACCTCGCCACTGCCGGGCGCGAGATCCCGGAGCAGGCTCTACCGGGGCGCCCGCCCTCGGAGCCGGCGGGTCTGCTCCAGCTTTTCTCTGGGGTTGCGCGCCTCCTGGACCCGGTCCGCGCCTTACTCCGGCCCGGGTTTTACCGCCCGCCCGTCGCCGCGCTCACAGAGCCTGGAGCTGGCGCCGCGGAGGCCGCCGCTGCCCAGGGTGTGGGGGCCTCGCCGCGCAGGCGCGCCTGCGGGGTTGGCGGGTCGCTGTTCCCCGGCTCTGCGCGCTCGGAACCTTCGCGCCGCCGCCCCGCCCGCAGCCGCCGGGTCCCCGGTCTCCGCGCGACCCGCCCCGGCAGGGACTTGTTTCCCCGCCCGTGCCCTCTCCCCGGGGCCGGGAAGAAACATTCCTGGCTCTCCCAGCCCGGCCTGCGCCAGTTCCCGCTCCTCCCCCGCGGCGTGTTTTCCGCCCCAGTAAAGATCGTGCCACACAAACAAGCCTTGAATGCCCTTTGCCAAGCGGGCGGGAGGGCATCGAGCTCAGAGCGCGAGCAGGCCATTTTCAGGGCGCGTCTCTGGAGCAGCTAAAAGTCTTGTTTTCTCCCTTAAGTGGAAGGTGTTGGGTGGGGGGCGGGGGCGGGCGAGGGGCCGCTTCCAACTGCTACACACGCTCGAATAGTTGTCAGTAAAATCAAACTGACGTCAGCCCCGGGGAAAAAGATAGGTCTCTTTTGTTCTCCTGTTCTCGCCCCCTTCCCTAGCGATCAAAGGCAAAAAACATTTTTTGGAGGTGGGGGTAAAGACAAAAAAGGGGAAAAAATTGCCATGCAAAGAGATATGTTCCATTAGAGAGAGCTCCTGCCCGGGCGATGGGAATGTTTAATGAATGCATCAAGCCTTTTGATCACCCTCGCTCGGCTGGGTTCAGTAGTGCCGGAAGGTTAGTTGCATATCCTGTGGCTGATCTGAAATTCGATCAGCAGAGGGGGCAAAGAAAAGAAAAGCATTTTAATGGGAATCAATATAGGATCATAGGTCCTGGAAGGAAATACGTGTTGATTAAAAATGCCACAAGATTAAAAAATGTTCACGACTGGCTTTTTAAAAAAAGTAGAAAAAAGAGAGGAGAGGGGGAGGAGGGAGAAAAAACCTTTTGCAATCTATTTTCTGTTCGTGTTGCTGCCAGAGAGCAGTCAGCAAACCAGCAGTTTGTGTAAAGCTTCAAGCTACAGCGGGCAAATTTAAAGCTGTATGCTCGGAACAACGTAATAAACAGTTACTGCAAATACATTCCTGTTTCTAATTGGGGCTCACTCATGCATTATACAAAGCACCTAGGTCTGCAGTAGTGGGGCATAAGGGGACGAATAAGGTGTACTATGACACAAGTTCATTAAACTCTCAGGCTTTTTACTACTTGAGAACAAAAACATACATGCTTAGGCCTGTCTTTTTTAATCAAAATTAAACGTACAGCGTTGAAGATGCTGCAGACTTAAATTGTCTGAAACTTTTAAAAAGTTGTGACAGACAATAAAAAAAAACAATCTGATAGCTGTGAGAGTAAGGAGAAAGGTAGGGTGGGGAGTGAGCCTCGCAGATAGCAGATTGATTGGGTTACAGGGTGGAAAGTTATTGCCCTGTGGGCAGAGCACGTTATCAACAACGTGATAAAAACAGTTGAGAGTTGTATGGCTCTCCACCTACTACAGTGGAAAAGGGGGCAAACGCCTTTTAAACCCACCCTAACATAAGAATGCAAGTATACACCCTGTCTGCAGGGCCTGTGGGAGAGGAATCGATAGCACTTAAATGTTTAGACATTTAAAACAAAGTCCCTTCATTATCATGAGGGAATTCAGATAGCAACCTTAGAGCCACCTTTCTTTCAAGAGCCTTTTTTGAAAAAAAAAAATGACTTTCTTTATTTATTTTTACACAGCGGGGAAGGGAGGGAGATGGAGAGGGAGAGAAACATCGATGTGTTGTTGTGTCTTAAGCACTCCCTGCTGGGGACCCAGCCCACAACCCAGGCCTGTGCCCTGACTGGGAATCGAACGGTGACCATTGGGTTCACAGGCCCGCGCTCAATCCACTGAGCTGCACTGGCCAGGGCTCAAGAGTCTTTTAAGGGTGCTTATACTCACCTCTGAGGGCATTTGGGGATGAAATAGTGTATGTAAAGGACTCTGTGCGATGTTGAGATATTTAGATATTTTTCTCTTCTCAGAGGTGCCCCAACCCAGGAGCCCGGCCTCCTTCCTTCCCACTCGCAGGTGGGCCCTATCTGGAACCTGGGCTGCAGCTGAAGGGATGCTATGACTTTCAAGGTTAGATCATAACATTCTTGCCGCTCTTCTGCCTGGGTCCCTTGGAATGCTCCCTCTTGGGACACTCTCAGGATCCAGCTGCCTTCTTGGAGAAGCATGTGTCGCCCAGGTCACCCATATTGTACAGCTTGAAAACATGCAGTCGCTCCCAGCTGTGAACTCCCAGCCAACAGAGAACATCAACGGCCAGCCCAGCGAATGAGCCACCCCGGCCAGCCGGCCCTGTTGAACCTCCGTATGACTCCAGCTCCAGCTGCTGTCGTACCATAATTCCATGAAAGACCCCAAGCAAGAAGGGGCTAGCTGAGCTCAGTCAACCCACAGGACCAGGAGACACAATGAATAATAAGTAAACACAATGCGCAAATGGTAACTTTATCAATTTATTTATTTCACAGTAAGTACAAAACCTGTTACTGGCTGAAAAAGCATGAATGAAATAAGCTGGCTGTTTGGTAGTCTCTTCCTCGCCCTGAGCCTCCTGCCTCTGGGTTATTTTTGATCGCCCTCAATCCCAGGTTAGTCTTTATTCCAGGAGGCAACGTAGCTGGGTGGGTGCTGGCAACACAAAGACAGAATTCTGTAAGCCCTTTCCTTCCCGTCCATAGGCTCCAGCTGGGAGGAGAAGGGGCTTTTTCAGTGAAGAAGCCATTTGTGAGATTGAGGCCCTGGCATAGCAACGAGTGTTGAACCACGTGTTGCTAAGTGAAAATATCGTTTATGTTCTATAACATGTGCCTGGGGTGGGGGTGAGGGGGAAGCTAGCTAGAATTTGAGCTGCCCTTTGCTTGTAGGGATTTTTTTCTTCTTCCACTTCTTTCTGGTGTAGTTCTACCTTTTCCAGGATTTTCAAAATGTTAGAGGTCAGGAGGACAAATTTCTTCCAGGTTAGGAACCACGAACAGGAACAGATCTAGTACCTTTATTTATTTAGTGTTTATGATACTGGATGATCACTTGGGGATCTACGTCTTGTCATGTGTACTGCAGTCAGGGCCCCTTGGTCGGTGGTTGAGAGTAAACCATGGATTTCCTGTGGCAGGAGTAGGGCTTGGGCGTGGCCCCCTTTTCTCTGAAACCTGCCGCGCCTACCACATGTTTCATTTCCCAGGGCTGCGGTGGGCACCAGAGGCTTCTCTCCCATCTCTGGAATGCCACCCAAGGAGGGTAGGAGGGCAGGGACCCCACTGAGGCTCACTAATAACTACTGAGGCTAATAAAGCTTAATGTGCACTTAAAATGTTTTTGTGTTTTTTCTTACATCTACTGTACAAGTTTAAATACATTAAATTTTTTTTTGATCTGGTTAATAAATGTGTGTATACATACACATAATGAATGAGTTCTGTGAAAAGCACTTTTCAGAAGTAACTGGTCGGCTACTCTTCACAGACCTTTCAGAAATTGTGTTCTGAATGTGGGAGTTACCACAACCTAATGGGAAGGAGGGTGCTTTCTGGAAAGCACCAGGTGGGAAGTGTAATATCTTCTCGTAAGGTGTTGGCCAAAGTTGCCTCTCATCCCTTGCGGTGCTCTGGCTTGGTTTGCGTCATCTCCACAGTGGCTTATCACACTTCATTCCATCAGATGGTCTTTGGGGTTGAGCCTGGCTCTTGAAATGCAGCCCTTTTCATAAGCTTGAAAAGCATGCACTGTTCATTTCATTCTTCATTGATTGATTGATTCATTCAACACACCTGGATTATGTCTCCTGTGGGCCAAACACTGTAATAGGGACTGGGTTACAATTGAACAA
>PVKM010017584.1:10628-25861 GCA_004027735.1 Carollia perspicillata
TGGGGGGGGAAGTGCACTTGGAAGCCACATTGGAATCGCAACTATATCAGATGCTTCGTGGAGGTTACTGATTTTGCCCTGGGATCTATAGACACCTAGACATGGAAATGTTTACGCTAGTCCTGACAGTAACAGAAAATTTAAACAGAGATTAAGGTAAGACATTGCTCAGTCACCTTTTAAGCTACAAACTATTTTTTCCCGATTAAATGTGCCCGATTGCGCTTATGTCTCTCAATGGCATCTCTCCAGCGTGACTGACTGACCCTCTTAAACAGAGTTGGATGTGAATTAACGGTAGTAGCTGCCATTTTGGAAACGTGCGTTTTTTCCTTTTATATTTATGGTTATTGTTCCTCGGTGTCACTGTTAATGTTGATTATGTTCCATAATATTAGTTGCTTTCTTTTGTACCTACAAACATTCCAAGATGTGTGTCGTGCGACAATCGCCACCATCCATCTCCAGTAACTCCCTGTTCTCTCCTTCCCCTTCCCCGGGGACAGCCCACGCTGCTCTGTCTCTGTGAATTCGACTACTCTAGGCACCTCCCAGAATCATTTTAAATATTAAGCTTTTTGGCAGAATGGCTGTCCAACTTGAGATGATGCTGGAGAAAGAAGTTACAAGATGACTTGCTGAATTTTTAAAAAATACATTTAAGTCTTCTGCACATAGATTTTTAATTTTCCATGAGTCTGTAATTTATTCGGAAGCTAGCTATAGCAGTGTGTTTGAAGTCATCATTCATGGGGTCAAAACTTTTGACCTGATAAAGACTATTGAACAATTAGGATGGCATAATTGTACTATAAATTAAGTCATGAGATTCTATCTCATCGTATTCGATTGGATCTTCCTCCTCTATGTAAAATTACACATCTACCCGCTAAAACAACCTTATTCGACACTCTTCAGCATGACTGTGATATTAGCTCCCTTCATGTATGAAAGGAGATGATTGATATTATGTCTTTTATGATCACTAATTTTATACATTTTCGAAGATAATAAAAATTTTATCTCACTCACAAATATCTGAAAAATGACACTTGATACTCTAATGAATAACATTTTCTTAATTTTAGTAGTAAAAGTGACTCTGAGAGAGAAAGGTTAGAAACTACAGTTTACATTGTCCTAAACCTGTATAAACATTACATCACACAGTAATATTACAGATACACATTTAGATTACAAGTAATTTTATTGCCAGGTTATCCATGTGAACATTTAACTAATAAAAATTGTACATTGTGAGAAAAATAACTTTCATAATGGCAAAATTTAGTCTTTTGCAGCTTTCTACCTCCCATAGGATGTCATCTTCGCCAAGAGGATTTTGCAAAGGGCTCCTCTCTCAGAACTGATTTCTTTGGAGGAATCCCAGTTCTTAGGCTGCAGTAAAGACACAGGAACATCATTAATTCTCACTTTGCTCATCCATGAACCTGATAATTTTCACAGAAATTCCTCAGCAATATAATTTTACTTCACAGGAAACATTTTATAGCTGGGAGCTCTGGGCACATCTCACATCACCAAGAAGTCATTACTTTTGTCAAATATACGACAGGCCATTCACAAGCTAACTATCATAAAGTATTATGAGTCACCTACGTTTATCTAAATAAACTAGTAAAGCAAACATCATGATTCCAAATTCAGAGGTAAAAAAAAAAGTCGCTCATTTCCATACATAAACATATCTATGGCCCTGGCTGGTGCGGCTCAGTGAATTGAGTGCTGGCCTGTGAACCTAAAGGTCACCGGTTTGATTCCCAGTCAGGGCACATGCCTGGGTTGTGGGCCAGGTCCCCAGTAGGGGGCGTGTGAGAGGAAACCCACTGATATTTCTCTTCCTCTTTTTCTCCCTCCCTTCCATCCTCTCTAAAAATAAATAAATACAATCTCTCTGTCTCTCTGTAGTGGTAGACTCTTACAATCTGGTGGTAGATTGTTACAATAATGGCTCCCAATGCATTACACTTTCCTGTATTTATACCCTTTTGTACCTTTAATCAAGATGTGAAATGTATCCCCCCCCCACCCCTTTTTTGACTATGGGCTGGCCTTGTGACTTTATTTGACCAATAGAATATGGCTGACATGACATTGGGTGTCTCCTGAGCTAGCCTTCTAGAAGCTTTGGGGTCTCCACTTTTTCTCTCTCATAACCCTGTGGCTACCAAGCTGTGAATGAGCCCCGATGGAAGAACTTCTGGTGAGAAAGGCCCAGGTGGCCCACCCAACTGGCCAGCTGAGTGTAGCCCGGGAAAGACCAGCAGAGGGGCTGCCGCACTCAGGAGAAATAATATACTGTGGCCGTTTGAAACCACTAAGTCTGCGAGTGTTTCGTTGTGCAGTAATGAGCCACTGATACAGAAATTCGTATCTGGCAGTGGGTACAATTGCAGCAACGCCCTGAAGCACGTGGCATTGGCTTCGGAACTGGGTGGCAGGTGGAGGATGAAAGGGCAGCAGAGATTTGGTTAGCAGAAGCTGGACGAGCAGTGAGAAACTCGCTACTGCAGGTTGAAAGGAGTGACCCCTGTGGCGTAAGGGCGAACTGAGGCCGCAGTAACTTGGAAGACAGAAAGTATGGCTGATGAACTTGTGAGCTTGGCCAGGGCAAAATGTTGAACACGCCTATTAGCTTTTTGTTTGTTTATTTATTTTTAACCTGGGGAGAGAGAAACAGACCAAAGAATGACATGTGTAGATTAGAATTAGTCTTTGCAGGAAGACAGGAGAGCTATGGCTTTTTTAGTTAGAAGATAAAACTCACATTTCTAGTGTCTTCAGCAAGAGAGTCCCCAAATAAGAAACGGCCTCAAGGTAAACATTGAATCAAGGATACGGCTATACAATCTTTGTTAAGTCCTTGGAAAAATTTAAGGAGATATCTAAGAATCCTCTCAGCCAGACTAAATGGTTTCTAAGAATCCTAAGGGTATTACCCCATAGCAACTTGGCACATATAAAGGCGTACGTCTTGAAAGGAATTACGCATACACCTTTTGGACATGAAGAGAAGCAGTATTCATGGGAAACCCACAACTTTTTTGAGAATATTGTACTTCTGAGAGAGCCATCAGCTTGGACTGGAAGGGGGAGACAAATTGAAAGGGGGGACTCTGGGCCCCCAACTTTCTATGGACGTGAAGAAGACCAAGAAACCTCCCGAGCTGCAAAGATGGGGCATTTCTCGTGGTAAGGGAAAAGTGTTACAGAAGGGAAAGCCATCAGCCTGGGGCAGAGCCAAGAGGTGAGGGAACCGCTAACCGCTCCGGAAGAGCACGACTGGTCCCCAGTAAAGGAATATGCCTGTTTCCAGGTGAGGAGCTCTGGAACATGTGCCCAGCGGGATTTTAGACCTGTTACGGACCAGCGACATTACCATACCTCTGCTTCTTTCTTTAAAAAATTGGACTATCTATTGCAGTTATCTTATGTCTGTCTTTCCATTGTATGTTGGGTATCTGGGGCAGAACCCTGTCTTGCAGGTCACAGAGCCCTAGATGAAGAGGAGCCACAGCAAAGTACTGCCCTTAAGGAGCATCGTGTGTCTGGACTTCACCCGCATGAGATCATGGGCTCTGAGCCTGATGCTGGGCTGGGCTGAGACTTTGGGGATTGTGCACGTAAAGAAGATGGCTATCACGGATGGGGCCAAAAGGGAGACTGGGGTACCCTAATATGCACAATAATGGTCTCCAATGAATCGTGCTTATTGCGTTGATTCCTCTTCATAAGGTGGCTTCATTCCTCCTCCCAACCGGAGGCCTATTTCCTTGCCCAGTGAACACGGGCTGGCCGTCTGATGTGCTCTGACCAATGGAATACAGCAGAAGTTCCATGGTACAAACTCTGAGGCTAGGGCCTCAGAGGCTTTGGAGGCCCTGCTTGTGTTGTCTTGCGCCTCTGAGATCACCATGCTGAGGAAAAGCCCAGCATAGAAGACTATGGCAGAAAGAGAGAGAAGCCCAGCTGTCTCAGCCACATCAGCTGCGCGTGGGCCGGCTGGCCCATCAGTGAACGTGGTTGTCTGAGTCAGCCCAAGTGAGAGCAGCAGCAGCAGACCTGCCTAGCCAACCCACAGAATAATGAGAAACAACAAACCGTCATTGTTTGAGCCACTAAGTTTTTTGGGTGGTTTGTTAGACAGCAAGAGATAACTGAGAAATTAAGATTTACTATTGATTGGGATTTCCTTAAAGATTTTGCCTGCTTGTAGTAGTATCACTGCTCGTCGTGTGGCTTGGGTGACGGTGTGATTTCCTCGGCTGCTGAGAGTGAAGTTAAAACTGGGAGACCTTAAGAAGAAAGGGCCAGGGACACTAGAGCCCAATCAGCTGCTTGGGAGGGGCTGTGTTAATCTCGAGGCTTGTTGGCACTGCCAAATTAAGCAACATTTTTACAGTTAAGTTTACCGGACATCAAATTACTACTCTAGCACTTGTTCACTTTGTTAAATGAATACACTTTATTTTTTAGAGCAGTTTTGGGTTTATAGCAACTTTGAACACAAAGCAGAGATTTTCCATGTCCCCGCCCCGACCCTATTGGGGCACAGGACTTCCCCAATATCCACACCCTGCACCACGATTTTACATTTGTGAATATCGATGGACCTACACTGACACCTTATTATCACCCGAAGTCCATAGTTTTCACTGGGGTTCACTGTGGGCAGCGTATTTCTATGGGTTTTGACGAATGTACAATATATATATCCACCGGTTTAGTGGGCAACCACTAATCTCTTTACCATCTCCAGAGTTTTGCTTTTCCCAGCATGTCTTATAGATGGAATCATGCAGTCTGTAGACTTTGCAGTTTGGCTTCTTTACTTATTTATTTTCATGGCTAGATGAATCATTTCTTTTTAGTGCAGAAGGACATTCCACTGCTGGATGTACCACCATTTCTTTATCCATTCCCCTACAGAAGGACACCTTGGTTTCTCCCGAGTTTGGGCAGTTATGAGTAAAGCTGCTGTAAACGTGTGTGGGTTTTTATGAGCGTATGGTTTTCACTTGGGTAAATAGCAAGGAGCATGATTACTAGGTGGTATGGTGATAGTATATTTAGTTTCTTTAGATATCGCCAAGCTGTCTTCCAAAAAGGCCATACCATGTTTGCTTGCCCAGAAGCATGAACTCCACATTCTCACCAACATTTGATGTTGTCATTTTTGCATTTTGGCCACTGTAATAGGTGTGTAGTGATATCTCATTTTTGTTTTAGATTGCATTTTCCTAATCACATATTATGTGGACCATCTTTTCCTATACTGACACAGCATCTGTATATCTTCTTTGATGAGGTAACTGTTCTTATTTTTGCCCATTTTTAAAATTGGGTTGTTTATTTTCTTATGCTTGAATATTAAGAGTTATTTGCATATTTTGGATCAGCCTTTTATCAGATATCTTCTGCAAATAATTTTCTCAAGAGAATGAGATTTGTTTTCTCATTCTCTTGATATTGTCATTTACACAGTAGAAGTTTTTAATTTAATGAAATTCAACTCATTAGTTATTTTTTTCATGGATTCCGCCTTTGGTCTTGTATCTAAAATTCATTGCCAACTCCAAGATCATCTAGGTTTTCTCTTATGTTGTCCTCTGACAGTTTTATAGTTTTGTATGTTGCATTTAGGTCTGTGATCCATTTTGAGTTAATTTTTATGAAGGGTTAATGTTGTATCTAGATTCTTTTTTTTTTCCATGACTGCCCAGTTGTTCCAGTATCATTTGTTAAAACATACTATCTTTTCTCCATTGTAATACCTTTGCTTCTTTGTCAAAGATCACTTGACTATATTTATGTGGGTTCATTTCTGGAATGTCTATTCTGTTTCATCAATCTGCCTTTTCTTTTATTGATATCACACTATATTGATTACTGCAGCTTTACAGTAAGTCTTGAAGTCAAATAGTCCCAGTCCTACAACTTTGCTCTTCTCTTTTGCTATCGTGTTAGCTATTTTTGGATCTTCTGCCTCTCTATATAAATTTTAGAGTCAGTTTGTCCATATCCACAAGTTAAATTGCTGAGATTTTGATTAAGATTGCACTGATTCTATAGATCAAGTTGGGAAAAAAATGGACATCTTAGCAAAACTGAGGTTTTAAATTCATGAACCTAAAATAGCTCTCCATTTATTTAACTAGATCTTTGATTTCATTCATCAGATTTTTTGTAGTTTTTCTCATATAAATCTTACACGTATTTTGTTTGGTTTATTTATACCTAATATTCTAGTTTTTAATGCTCATGTAAATGATATTGTGTTTGTAATGTAAAAATTTTACTTGTTCATGGCTGGTATACAGAAAAGTGATTGATTGTTTTATATTGACTTACTGTGCAACTTTGCCACAATTGCTTATTAATTCCAGTTTTTAAAAAAATCAATTCTTTAGAATTTTCTATATAAATGATTGTGTCGTCTCTGAACAAAGGCAGTTTTATTTCTTCCTTCTGAATCTGTATACCTTTTATTTCCTTTTCATGTCTTATTGCATTAGCTAGTACTTCTAACATGATGTTGGAAAACAGTGGTGAGTAGGGAATTCTTGCCTTGTCTTGATCTTTGTGGGAAAGCTTTGGATTTTTCACCAGTAAGATGCTAGCTGTATGTTTTTTTTCTAAATATTTTTTGTCAAGTTGAGAAAATTCCTCTCTATTCCTAGCTTACTGAGAATTTTTCATGAACGGGTGTTGGATTTTGTCAAATGCTTTTTTTTTGTATCTATTGATATTATCATGTATTTTTCTTTTTTCACTGATTGTCGTGATGAATTATATTAATTGATTTTCCAATGTTGAATCAGGCTTCCATACCTGGGATATATCCCACTTGGTTGTGGTGTATAACTGTTTTTATATATTGTCTTATTTAATTTGCTAATATTTTTGAGGACTTTTACATCTATGTTTATGAGAGTTTTCCTGTCATACCTTTGTCTGATTTTGGTATTGGGTTAATGCTGTACAAATAGAAGGAGTTAGGAAGTACTACTTCTGCTTCTGTTTTTGGGAAGAGATTGTAGAGAATTGGTATAATTTCCTCCTGCAATATTTCATAGAATTCACTGGTGAAGCCATCTAGGCAGGGTGCTTTCTGTTTTGGAAGGTTATTCATTATTGATTCAATTTCTTTAGTAGAGATAAACTTGTTCATTTTGCCTGTTTCTTCTTGTGTGAGTTCTGGCAGATTGTGGCTTTCAGTGAATTGGTCATTTCATCTAGGTTATCAAATTTGTGGGCATAGAGTGTTCATAATGTTCCTCTATTATCCTTTTAATGTCCCTGGAATCTGTAGTAATATCTCCAACTTCCATTTAATTTTATTTTATATCTCTTCTGTTTTACTTCTCTTAGCCTGGCTAGAGGCTTATCAACTTTATTGATCTTTTCGAAGAATCACTCTTTTGGTTTGTTGAATTTTTTTCTTTTGGTTTCCTGTTTTCAATTTTATCGATTTCTACTATAATTTTCATCATTTCTTTTCTCCTTCTTACTTTGGATTTAATTTGTTCTTTTTTCCTACTTTCCTTGGGTGAAAGCTCAGATTATTAATTTCAGGTCTTTCTTGTTTTCTAACACATGCATTTAGTGCTGTAAGTTCCCTCGACGCACTGCCTTCACTGCATCACACACACTTTGATACGCTGTCTTTCCATTTCCACTGAGGTCAAAACTTTTCTTGACATTTCTTGTTTGACTCATTTGTCATTTGGCGGTGTGTTGTTTAATCTTCATGCATTTTGGAATGTCCCATCTCTCTTTCTTGCATGGATTTTTAGTTTAATTGCATGTAATCTGAGAGCATACAGTGTGTGATTTCTGTTGTTTTACATTTGTTAGCGTATTTTATGGTCCAGTATGTAGTCTGTCTTGAGGACTACTCCATGTGAGCTTGAGAAGAATGTGCAATCTGCGGTCCTTTGATCAAGTAGTCTACAGATATCAATTCTGTCCAGCTGACGTAAGGTGCTATAGAGATCGACAATTTCATATTGACTTTCTGCCTCCTAGATCTGCATTTCTGATAAAGAAGTGTTAATATCTACAACTGTAATAGTGGGTTTATTTATTTCTCCTTGCAGCCCTATCAGATTTTGCCTCACATATTTTGATGCTCTGTTGTGAGATACATACACATGGAGGGTTGTTTTGTTTTCTTGGAGAATTGAGATGTTTATTATGATGTAATGTCCTTCTTTATCTCTGACAACTTTCCTTGCTCTGAAGTCTGCTCTGTCTGAAGTTAATTCCTACTTTCTTTTGATTAGCATTGGCATGCTGTATCATTCTCCATCTGTTTACTTTTAAGCTGCATCTTTATATTTGAAGTGGTTCTCTTTTTGGTAGACAACATGTAGTTGGGTCCTGGTTTTTGATTCACTGTTACAATCTCTGTCTTCTAAGTGGTATACAGACGGTTGACATTTGATGTGATTATTGGATTAATATTTGCCATATTTATTACAATGTTCTATTATTTCTGTTTTTGACTTCCATACTTTTTATGTCTGTTGTGGTTTTAATTTAGCATTTTATATGATTTCATTTTCTGTCCTTTCTAAGGATAACAATTACACTTCTATTTTAAACACTTTTTTAGTGGTTTCCATAGAGTTTCTTATATGTGCTTACCACAAATCCAAGTCCACTTTCAGATCACACTACCACTTCATGGGTAGAGCAAATACTTTATAATAATAAAATAACCCTACTTCCTCTAACTCTTATATCATTGCTGTCATTATTTCACTTATTGATAGCGTAATAATTTAGTACATTGTTGTTATTATTTTGAACAAACTGTTAGATGGGAGATTAATTAAGAGTAAGAAACATACAAGTCTTGTTTTAAATTCATTTATTCATTTTCCAATGCTCATTTCTTTACGTAGATCTGAGTTTTTGACCTATATCATTTCCCTTCTTTTTGATGAATCTTCTTAACATTTCTTGCAAGACAGGACTCCTGGCAACAAATGTCCTTAATTTTTGTTTGTTTCAGAAAGTCTTTATTTCTCTTTCCCTTTTGAAGGATAATTTCACAGAGGATAGAAATCTAGATTGCTCAGATCTTTTTCTTAACATTTTAAATATTCACTCCGCTTCCCTCTTTCTTGCATGGTTTCGGAGGAGAATTTGGATTGATTCTTCTATTTGCTCCTCTGTAAATAAGGGGTTTTCTTCTTTCCTTTCTTTGTCTTTGATGTTTGTGAATTTGGCTGTGGTATGCCTAGGTGTACAGTTTTTTTTGGGGGGGGCGGTGGCACTTGTGCTGCTTGTTATTGAGATTCCTGGATCTGTGGTTTTGTGTATGACATTAATTTTGGGTCATTTTTGCCTCAAATATTGCTGTTTCTTTCTCTCTTTCTTCTTCTGGTATTCCCACTGTGCACAGGTCACACTTTTGTAGGTGTCTCATCGATTTTGGACATTCTCTTCTGCTTTATTCACTATTCTTTTTATGTTGCTTTTCACTTTTTATTCTTATATCCTCGAGTTCAGAGATTCTTCTTCTCAGCCATGCACAGTCTGCTCATGAGCCCATCAAAGCCCATTCTTCTTTTCTGCTACAGAGGTTTTGATCCCTAGCATTTCTTTTTGATTCTTTCCTAGAATTTCCACTTCTCTGCTTGCGTCACTCATCTGTTCTTTCATGATGTATAGATTTTTAAAATTAAATCCCTTAGCATAGTAATTCATAGTTTTAAAAAATTCCTGGTTGGTTAATCCCAACATTCCTGCATTTCTGACTCTGTTTCTGATGCTTGTTCAGTTTCTCCAAACTGTCTTCTGCCTTTTGGTATGCCTGGTGATTTTTGGTTGAAAGCTGGACATGCTCTGTTGGGTGCAAGGAATGCAGTAAGTAGGTCGTGGGGTGTGAGGGAAGTGTCCTATACAGCTCACTTTTGGGTGACCCTGTGCCCCTGGACCGTGAACTTCACCTTTGCCCCTTAGTATTCCCCTCTTAAGTGGAACAGGACAGCCAGAGGGAGCTGAAGTCAGCTATCTCCCTTCCACCACGTCAGTTAGGCTCGGCTGAAACAGTTTCTCCTGGGGGCAGGCCTGTTAAGAGGAACAGAAGGCTCTGGTGTATTTAAAAACGGTCCCTTCCCTGCTCTTTGAGCTGGAGGCACAGGGGGATTTTTCTCTGATGTGTGCTGGGAGGACCTGGTGAGCCCCTGGAGGTAAAACTCACCAAGTGCGGGTTCCCCCTTGTAACTGGGCCCCCCTAGAGTTTTTAACTGAGACTTGCCCACACCGAGCCTCCGGCAGTTCCTCAATTACAGTTCAGGGTTTTCTACTCTGGGGCTGGCTTGTTCAGCGGTTTCTGCGCAGGGGTACTTCCCGCAGTAGGTTGTGGTTGTCGTATTTGCTTGTCTCTCTCTCCAGTCTTGGGGACAGGTTCGCCACGTGGCCTCACTACTTTGATGGACCTATGAAGAATTGTGGACTTTGTCAGTTTGTTCGGCTTTTTACTTGTTAGAACACAGTGGCAACTGCACTCTTTACATGACGGACTGGAAACTGGAAGTCTTCCTTATGAGCTTTTTGACCCTTGACAGACAGTTGCTCTGGACCTCTGTAAATGAAGACTATAATCCTTATGTGGCATGACTGTCGTGAGACTGCAATTGGACAGTGGCTCTAAGTCTCCCTGTATAGGTGCTTGGGAAGTGGTGGCTGTGGTTGGGGGCACTTCTCTGAAACTCAATGTTTCATTCGGGCAGGATGGCGGGACTGGTGCTTGGCCCATACCCTCCATTCTCGCTCCACTGTTGCCTGGGGTAACGGGGACGGGGGTGAGGGCAAGGGAAAGGGCGAGGCGAGAGTGGCTCTCCAACCTGCTCTTTGTAGCGTCACTTCTGTTCATTCCCAGCCACCAGCCAATCATCCCACTTAGGCAGAAAGGCTTGAGCGCCCTCTCTTTGCACCAAAGGCTTCGGGTGAACCGTGAATCTAAGCGGGGAAGGAACAAACAGTGACAAGACAGCAGCAAACCGTGGAACAATTTATGGAACTTGGAAAGACTCCTGAATTTCCCGTTGGTATTGAAGCCACATTGTAAGGCTCAGACAACAAGCACTGCCAGGTGCATTATCTCCGAACACAAAGGACAACAAAGTGTAACACAGTCTGCCGTTCAGTCCAACTTTCTCGTCGGTAACATTTTCAATTTTTTATTTTCCTCACTCTTTGACAATACCACGATTTCCTCCTCCAGGGGATGGAACTTCAGGCCCCGGCCTATTTCCTCGCTTAGCTATTATTTGATGTTCTATTAAAGCCTCTGGCAGGCTGCAGACACAGAAACCTTTCCTTTTTTAAGGCTGCACATGGCACTCAGTTTCCATTCATCTCTCTTTCACTCGGGTCACGGACGGTGCTGAGGACGGGCCCTAAGATCTCGCTAATCTTGAGAATGAGGTTGAGGTTTCAGAGCTCGTGCTTGCGGAGTCACATCACGCAGATGTGGCAAACGCTGTCCTTGCCAAGCGACCCTATTATCTGAATTAAAAACCTGGTGCCTGATTCCAAGCCCCGTGCGCATTCCAAAAACTACTAAGTTTTCTGGCATCATTTAAGGCTTAGGTCATCGCAGTTTAAAATACTGTGTTCCCGTCTCCCGTTAACACCTAATAATAAGACCCTGTGCCGTTTTGGAAAAGCACTGTCAATATTTTTGTATGTTTTTTATTTGGAAAATGAAAAAAAAATCTATTTTCTCCTAAACAAGCTAGGGAGCACGTAAGGAAGCAGACTTAATGTGCATATTAATATTACACGAATTTTAAGTGAAAGTATCTTTCAAGATAAAAACGCATTTAAAAATGACTGTTTGCATTTAGCTAGGGCTTGTGGTTTTCATTGCAACTTTCATGGTCATGGAAGGAGTGCGTGATTTTATGCTTCTCAGAGAGGGCATGGGTTAGCAAGGGCTGAGGGGACCGTGGTAGTTCCCAGTGGTATTACACCTTCACCGATGTTTTAATGCCGTGGTTACTGCTTACTCCTCTTTGAGGGAGAAGCCAGGGTGCAGGCAGGTCTGTTACAGAAAAACACGGTGCTCTGGAAAACCCTGCTCTAGAAACCGACTGGGCCGAATTTCTGGATCTGACGGGAATCTGGAGGGAGCTGTGGTACAGGGGGTACACGGGGCAGTTAGGGACACGGATGCAGGACGCTCTGTGCTTCCTTTGTTTTAAGTAGTCACCAGGAGGGCGAGGGGTGGCCAGGGCTGGTGCTGCAGCCCGTGGGGCTCCTAAGCGGCTGTGACAGCTCATTCAGCTGCACTGTGACCTCTGGGAGAAGGTCTGCCGTGGCCCCCTTGGGGGAATCTCGGACTTGCAGGGTACAGGCTCCTCAGGTAACAAATGAGCCCTTCGGGTGGTTTGAAAGGTCTCTTTTGATTCCAAATGCTATGACTGTGAAATAAAGCCTGTTTGGCCTAAAAGTGGAACTGAAAACCGTCTGGGTGTGTGCAGGGGATGGGAATGGATTGTGCTGCGGATAACGAGATCAGACTTTTAGTCTCATTCCTGTCCTTCCTCTCCATCTTGGAGGGTTTCTCACTCAATGCCTACTCTGTTCTCTGTGCTGAGTAGGTTCAGGGAATTTAGGAGAGGGCTTGACCAACACATGGAACAATCCCAATGCAAGACCATATCTAATTCTGTGTGGAACAGTGCCATAGAGCAGGATCGAGGAGAAAAGGAGACACCTTCTGTTTTTGTGTACATTTCGAGGCTGGCCTGATGCTCCTCTGCTATTTCAGCTCGACCCCTGCTGCTTCCCCAGCTGGGCTCCTCGCCCTCCCCAGGGCCTGGAAGTTGGCCTCAGTGGGTGTGCCCGCACTTAGCAATGATTGGCTGACTCGGAGCTGGGAGGTGAGGTCGAGAGCGGACCAGAGAGCTGGGATTTCATGCAGGCCCAGCAGGTTGGTCATGTTAGTCTCTACTGAGAGGGTGTGGGGTGACCTATAAAAGGCCAGCTGCCTCACACAGTAGGTCCACGACTGGCTTTTCTGGGCACTGCTGGGCACATGGAAGGTCCAGGGAGCATCCTGAAGACCTCTGGTCCTGTCTTCTGCATGGACACAGTAAGACTCAGAGGAGGTTATTTTGATCATTATTACTGAACTTTTTACTTTGGACCCTAAGGCATGACTGGTGAGTTAATGTCGTGGCTTCCCTCACTCTGTTGTTAGAGACGGTTTGCAACCCCTAGTCACTCCAACAGCGGCTGCTGTTCACGCCCCACGTGGGGCCCTTGCAGAGTAAAGGTTGGGGCTGAAGTAATCTGACAGGGTCGCCCACTCTGATGGTTGTTCCCCAATGTTGGCTGCAAGTTATGATCCCTTGGGGAGCTTTTAAAAAATACTAGGGCTTTGGCCTCTGCCCCTCCCCCTGATTCTAACTTAATTGGTCTGGGGGGGAGGGGCCCTGGCCCCGTGGTTGGTTTACAAGTTCCCCAGATGATTCTAATATGCAGCCAGGGTTAAAGCCACCAGCCTGACTTACCCCCATCGTTTTATTCATAAGGAAACCTGGGCCCAGAGAAATCAAGCTACATGTCTAAAGAGTGACAGACTGCTATTCCCTTCAGAAATACATCAGAGAAGCTGCAAAGCTTGTCTTTGGGTTGACAATTTTTAGTTGGCCCGATTCAGTAGTGAATTAAATGAATGCAGGCTAGATAATGAAGTCACAGCTACGGACCAAGTCCTGCACTAGAGAAGTGGAAGGGACCTATGGGGCTGATGGGAAGACGGGGCTAAAGGGGACAGAGGTGTGTGCCGGAGGGACCCGCCCTGTCACGGACCACACACCCACCATGCAGAGCCTTCTGAGGGACCACAGGGGGAGGGCAGAAAGAGGTTGGTGCCGCAGGGTCACGGAAGGGCCCGGTCCTGGCTCTGCTTTTCTGTGGAAAGCCCTCGTTTCAAGCCCATTTTCTTGACATGTTCTGTTCTGGGTGTCCCAGTACCGTCAGCCCGGGGGTGCTTTTCCCCTTTGCAAGATGCCTTTCGGCAGGGGCTGTAGCATTGCATTGGAAAAGCCAAGTGTTCCGAGTTCTGCGGGACGTCCGCAATCGTGCCAGGAAAAAGGAATGGACAACGCCCCTTTGCTACCAACCTGCTCTTCTCCAACATACAGATCTCAGGAGAACCAGCTGTCACTGCCGCCGAGGACACCAGGAACTCCAGCAGACCCCTCGAACCCAGTCAGCATTGGTTAAAAAGCGCAGGCTCCCGGTGACACGCCCAATTACAGGATAAAGGCCCCAGAGAGGCCAGGCACCCGGGAAGGCCCACTCCTCACGCCGTCTTCCTCTAGAGCGACGGGACACCTAGGGTGGCCCTGCCCGGACGCCAGGCAGACACGGGGCTGAGCTTCTTCGTCCCTGCTGATGTCATTCTCTGGTTTGCGGCTCCCAGGTCACTCGACTGCTCTGTGGGAGGGGACTAGTAGTCCCCTTGGACGGCAGCTGCCCTAGAAGAGAGCTGTGGTCAGTGGTTAGCACCACGGACTTTGCAGACCACGTGGAAGATATCGAGTGTGGGGAAGAGAAGAAATAAGAGGCTGTTTCTTAGGTAGGGTGATTCATTCAAGAGACAGTCATCAAGTTCTTACCTTACACTCTGCTAAGCCTGGGGAGAGGGCCGTGGTTGTTTTAGATAGAATCAGAAAAAAAAAATCAAAAGCTATGAATGACCAGTAAATGCTTATCTTTCTCCCTTTGTGCTTGTGGGTAGAATTGTTGGGGAGAGGAAGCCCTGCCTGAGAATGTGACCTGGCCTGGAGAGCACAAACGCGACAACCGCATGGCTGTGCATTCCTCGTGAAGTTAGGGGGGCAGATTAGGGAACGGTAATTGCTCTTTCTGAGAGACAAGTCTGGGATACGCATCTCTGTTTCCGTAGCGCTTAGAGCCCCCTGGAAGGCTGGTACGTTCTTCCAGAGGGAGCACGGATTTGAGCCCAGGTTGCCTTTTTAGTAACGGTGGCGAGACCGCGCAAATGAAACTGCCAGTACTTTGTGACCGATTAGACGTGGGAAGGGAACAGAGGGGCGGAGTCAAAGTTGCTTGCTGTTCCGAGTCCGATTGACTAGGAGAGAAACGAGGAAATGCGATGTTGACTTAGCTGGGCTGGGCTGCAGTGACTACCGGGGAATGGGTGGCCTAGAAATGTCAGA